>JASDQU011026211.1:8973-26648 GCA_032191745.1 Picea mariana
ACGATTTGTTTAGATCAAACGGAGATGCAGGCTATGATTATTGAGTCTAGCTTGCATAAAAAATCATTGTCTTTCACAACATGTATGCTTTCGAGAGATCTTTCACTGACCTTACATTAACTCATGCAAAGTGGACAACTCAATAGGTCTTCAATTGGACATTAAAGCTTGAAGACGATGCCACAACCCTTGTTGGTTTGCTGCACTTGTAAATGAACTTAAGGTGTTGGACAAAGACACAATGGTGGAAAGCATACTCTGGAGTCCAGTTACCATCTCAAGGGATAGTTAGCAAGTGTGCAAGATATATCCTTTAAAATTAAAAGGCTTTACTTGATATCATCTAACCAATTGCATATATTGTCTTGTCAGTAGAGGTTTTAAACTTTGATATGATCAGAGATAAATTCTTTGAAAGAAGAGACTTCTTATACACGATTTTTGCACTCACTAATATTATTGAAGGGGAGGGGGTTTAAAAATTATCTTGAGTCTAATTCCATTTAAATATGGCAAGTACAAAAATCGTCTTCGAGTTTGATCTAATATTCAAGTCTGATTCCATTTAAATACAGCAAGTATGAAAATCATCTCGGAGTTTGATTCTTGATTGGACTTCATGCTGCTCTCAAGTAGGTCAGAGTTGCATCATTGCATGCAACTATAGTTGTACCAATTTCTCTTTCATATATATATATATATATATAAGCATATTTTCTGGTCTGAAGAAAAGATGGATATTTGATTTGCTTATAAGTATATGATTGCGTTGTTTAATTTACATTTGATTTTATCTTTCTATATACCAATCACGGAATACCTGTGGCTAATATGGAAGTGCAGTTAAGTGCTACATTTTGTAACATGGTCCCAATACAACAGATGAAGGAAAATGTTGACCCACCTAAACCTGATTTCCATTGGTTGACCCAAAACGTCCACGTGATTCCTCTTATCCATTTCTCTTATACCACCCACCTTAATGAAATGAGCAATCATACTTCCACATGTTATTCTATATCAGAGTCATCAGTTCTGTGATAATTTCAAGCTACTGAAATTGGTACTGATTGAATCATGCTTCACTGAGTGCACTTTTTATAAGCTCTACCATGCAGTGAATTCGTGAAAGACACTTGAACTGCAATAAATACGAGGTTAATTGATGTCCATATCATAATGCAAGTCTATGATTCAGTTTAAAAGATCTAAACATGAACCTCAAGCTTATCCGACTAGCCCAAATAATCTATCATCTCCTAGATATTGCAATATCGTTTTAAGTTAGATTGAATGCAGTGCAACTAAGAATTGCCGAATGTCCATTACAGCAGATGACTAGAAATCCAAAGTCCATTTTCACGACCCTGAATTACAGGACATATAGACACCAGAAGCCACATTCCGGTTTGATTTTTCTGGCATAGAGCATAGAAAAACATGCATTTCTTCAGCAAAAGCAAGTTGAGTTTAACCTATAGGGAACATGCCAAATGAGGCCGCTCACTACTTACATTCTGCAGTAGATTCCCTAGCTATATTAAAATAAAATAAAATTATTAAAAAATTCACAATATAAACCAATGGAACTAAAAAAAATTAAAATAAACGACTTTGAAGGAATCCCAAGCATTAGAAATATCTAGAAAATAAATCAGCTTAGATATCACTTGTCTTGGTAAAAACATTACTGTCATAAGACACCATACTTGGATAATAATTGGTCTTCCGAAAGAGTAGTTAACCTTGCTTCTGGTCTAGCACGCAAATATTTCTTGTCTAAATTGCCAAATTCTGGGGTAGGCGCCTCTCAGCCACATTTTCAAATCCTTAGTTTAATATCTTGGAAAAAAAGAGCATGCATAATGTGATGTTTCAACGGAATATAGAATGAAAAACCAAATAAAAATTACGACCTTCCTCACGTTGGGAATAATTCTAAGGAAAATAAATCATTTTTGTCCCGCAAGAAAATGTCTCCATTCATTTTGGGGTACAATGGAGCTTCTGAAAAAGATTGTAATTTTGAGATGCTTTCATCCCACGTGTTAATGCTTTGGACTACATGGCACTCTACTCAATGAAGAAAATGAGAAAAAGCTTTTCTAGTTTAGTCTGCATCCATGTCTTCTTGTGCTGCCTTAGCTGCTTCCTTGGCTTCTTCTAAAAGATCTGCTGGAACCTGCAAAAATGAATTGCAACCAAATATCAAGTAATTTTCATGGTAAAATAAGCAACAGAATCTAAACCAATTTCTCTAGTAGTTTGTAAGATCTTTCTGTAAGTCGATTTCAATCCATTAAGGTGTGTTGAATAAAAAAACGGTGAGTCCAAACAAAAAGCATATGTATAGGGAGAATACAAGAGCAGTGGTGTTTAAATGTCCTGAATTTTATGGAATAATAATAGCAAGTCCAATAGCAAGGCACCAGTGAAAGGGGCCCCCCTCACAAAAGATCTGGACATCCACCAGCTACAGTTGAAAGGGGACTTCACAGGTAGTTATCAAGCTCCTCAACAATAAAGCAGAAAAAACCAGTTCACAGTGGGAGCTCCAGGCACTCTCACAGCACTTCCAGCTAATAGTCTTTCAACCTGAGACAAAAGACTGCCAGACATAAATGCCAACGTCACAGTGGAAAGGACGTGGAGGCTCCACGTATTCCCCCTTCATCATCTCCTGGGGGATTAAGTGGACAATTTGGAAAGGTCAAGGGTGTCGATTAGTATGGATTCCAAGGCTAATAATCACACCCAATAATGGGTGGCACCCCCTAATTAACTCCCAAATGGCTTATAAATTTGTATTCATGGGCTCTCATTGGCATTGTTTAGAACATCGCCCTTGTCTAATTAGCATTAATGCTCACATGTTTGTGAGCTTTGGCATACCCATGGGTATTTGGATTCCCATCCCACCCTCTGTGATTACTCAGGTACAGAGGTGGATCCACGAGGCAACTTATTACTGACCATTCCTGATCACACTCATGTTGCTTGTTCATTCATTATGGACTGTTTCACTCCTCAGCACCACCTTCACTCCCACTCGTTTCACACTTGCATTTCCTTCCTTCTCAACCATGTCCCCCATGGCTAAGACCCCAACGCCAACCTGACCTTTGTTGGCCTTTCCTCAAGGAAATGGCACTTATCTCACTATAGTAGCCCAACCAGCTGACCCTCAATCACAGGCGTGCTACTCATAAATCCATCCAAAATTTTCTCAACCAACTCAACTATTCAACATCCAAAGGAACCACTCAAAATTTGCAGCAGAATACAAGCTCGATCCAAAAGGCCAAAATAACTATTATACTTATATTGAGATCTATTGTTGGATCTAGTTATATTGTGCCATGGTCAATCCAAAACCACTCCACCTCACTGTAAAGGTTACAAGCAACCTCATCTCGCCCCCTAGCATCACAACACCTACTACCAACTAATCTTATCAATAGGAAACTCACCCATAGCCGACCAAACCTGGCATTGATGCCAAAAATCATGGGATCTCATTCTCCCAATGAACCACCTATGGTGTATGGATTAGGGCACTGCCGCTAAATATTTGAAAGGATCAATATCTCTTTGGGAAGTAAAAGCAAAGGATTTATATCATATCAATACAGAGGATCTTCCTACAATTTTGAAATGGCCATAATAATTGTGTCCTTAGACGACATACCAAAGGACACTATGATAAGTTAGAGGCAATCAACTTGTTGATATTCTTGAGGATCTTAACATTAAGAATCAAGCACTTAAATATATCAAATAAATCTGTATCATTGTCGAGATATAATTTGTAATTACACAATATATCGTAGATTTTTTCAAATGTTATAGCCTCAAGTTCATCCTAAACCCATACCGATATTTCCACCTACCCCCATTCCCATTGAGAGTAAAAACATAAATTGCTTTTAAAGGGTAAATGGATACATGTCTAAATCATAACTACAAGACTAAAGGTTAGTCATTCCCATGGCTAACAATAGATAGTGTCCCCTAATTGGGACTAATAGATACATAAGTATGCTTATAGAAATTGTGCATTATTTCTAATGCTAATATTTCTCAGTATCCATTCAGCCTTACTCTATAGATGATAAGTCAGTAGATTTTTACATTTCAGCTCAATATGGCTCATAAATTCCCTAGTGTTTGCAGATTTGCTAAGAAACCTCCACCCTTACCATCGTTCTGAGCAATTTCAACTATCGGATTTTGTTCAAGATTTTCTCAAGTCAAAGTTGAACCCTTATGCTCAAGCATCACCGAGTTATTCGCCAAGTCGAGTTTTTCAACATTGCTAAGATATTAGGAGATTAACTCCCAATCACCCCAAAGATAGCAATATCAAATGATAATATACAATTGGACATGCAAATGTCTATAATAACCTTCTAATATACTAATTCTCGCTCATTACTCATGTAACTAGAGTTCCAAGCCAACCTACTATTTATTTATATTTATACAAGTTACCCCTTATTACAGTCTCAAACACAATTATATGTGATCATTTGATATTGTTATCTATGGAGTTATTGAGAGCTTTCTTCTAATATCTTAGAGGTTACTATGTAACTTATCAATAATTTTATACTTGGGAGTCATGCTCCCCAACTATATTTGGTATATTCGGTGTTTATAATGTTGTCTCAAGTAATTTGGATCATAAGACACTCAACTATACCATCTTTCATTCACACCATTATAGCACCCTAATACAATTATGCTGGTTTCACCATCTAACAATAACATAAATTGCATGTATGTTCACATCTTATAGGCATGTAACATTAAATGTACACTCAACATTACAAACCAACATGTATACCAACACACATATATACATGAGTGCTGATTTTATTCTACTGAGGCAGAAAAGGTTTATATAAAAAAAGAAAATAATATCAAAATAAATTTAAGCATGTCCAGAAAGAAAACCTAACCTAGCGAAAAATGAAAAATGGGATAGAAATTTCTGAAACTGTGAAAAGGAAGAGAGGAGTTATATTTTTGGATGCAGGCTGCAGGGATATCTGAAACAACCTTTTTTCTATTCTGACCATCAATTACAGAGTATACCTCTATTAGGCATACTACAGGAAACCACCAGGCCTATTCACTTTTACATTTTCCTTGAAGAAAGCTTAGGACAAAATATTCATGTAAGAGTCAATCAAACTTACAGATATCAACATGTCTATTGACAAGATTATTTACTACTGAATAATTCTCAACCGTTTATTAGAAGGCATTGGAGACAGTGGAAGAGGAATATTATGCTTCTTGTATATCCTTCAGTCTCACATTATAATAAAGACATTAAGAATGAAAATACGATAGCTCATATAATGGAAAACCATATAGATGACTTGGTCTGATTCATATCAAGAAAGTAAACATTATAAAAGAAAGTTGGTATCATACAGCAATGTTAGTATCTCTGGCTTCGAACATACCTTTTGATGTTGCTTTTTTGATTCATCACAAATCCAGCTCATTTCCAACTCAAATGCTTTATCCTTCGCTTCATCGTGTACTCCATATATGCTGTAAATGTCATGCATTCCGTGTATGATCATTGTCAAAGAACCAAATATGCTTACTTAGGCCATATGACAAGAACAGAGAACTATATGTATAGCATGCCAGTAGCATTCTAACAGGTACACAAACTTCCAATTTGCAAATGAAAAGCAATTTGGTATATAATAGTTTTACTAACTCCACCTCATAGTTTGTTTCTTGTGGCATATATAAGACTCAAAATAACAAAAAAAATACAACTGAAATATAAATTTAGTAAAGTCTGTTGTTCCTATCTATCCTGCTTTGAATGAACATATGCAATGGCGATTCCAGTTCTAAGATAATGTTATACCCATTCTAATTTTCAAAACATTCCTTAATGCTATAGAGTCAGTTATCTAATGTCTACACATGTAAAGATTGTTGATTTTTTATGCGCAATGATATGTGAGATTGATATATTATGACAATGATGAGTGTTCCATATTATAGAGAACATATGGTGACCATCCATGAAAGGATGCATCCCTTGGATAATAAATAACTACTTATTAAGTTATTTATTATTATATATATTTATACCTTGTATTATAAATATCATGTCGTATATCTGGAAGAATGTCTTCCCGATGTTGTCCAAACATCAACACTCCCTCTCAACGAGGGAGACATTCTTCATCATGCCAAATCTTGCCTCTAAAGTATACAAACTTCACCATAGACTCATGACACTTGTCTATCAGTCTTGGGAGATGTCTCTCTCCCACCTGAACTGAGGGGAAACTCCCTCTGAGCCAATTGACTCTCTCTGAGATCAGGCTCTCTCTGGGTTGACATGTGATAGCATCTAGCATCTTGAGTCTTTATTATTCCTTGTCAAATCACCATGACTAGGACAAAGACCACACCAAGATCATTCACCACAGGTACACCCCTGTGAGTGAATGTCATCCCGATGCTAACTGACACATGGAAAGCACCTCGAGTCCATATTATTCCTTGTCATGATCAAGGAAGGACTACGTCTGGGCCCATTTACCACAAGTACACCTTTGTGATAAATGCATCCTATCTCCCTTGGTCTGCAACGCAATCTAGGAGAAGGTCCGCCCAATGCTTACTCGGGACATTGTAGCAAAAGGTCTGTCACACATGGCACTCCCATGTGGACTTCTAGAGGCTACTCCCTCTAGAAACACTAGGGTCAACTCCCCATAGTGTGTGACGTCAAGGTCAACTCCCTTGACGTGTCCTCATGTGCTCTCCACAAGGGACGTGTCCTCGTGTGCTCTTCACAAGGGATGTTGGGCTATAAGCCCAAGCCCACTTATCCCTCTCGGATAAGTGTCCTCACAGATCAACTCAACTCAATCATAAAGGAGTACGAACTGGAGAATGTCTCAAGAAGCTATAAACATCAACACTCCCTCTCAGCGAGAAAGGCATTCTCTGCCACACAAAGTATGTCACGGAAGTACTCGAACTTCGCCCTGGTAAGGGGTGTGGTAAGAACATCAACAACTTGCTCATTTGTAGGAAGGTACTGTACCAGTATTTCCTTCCTCTACACCATGTCTTGGATTCAATGGTACTTGATCTCAATGTGTTTCGATTTGTCATGAAACGCTGGATTCTCTGAGAGCTTCACACTACTCTGGTTATCACAATGAATAACAGTGGAATCCAGCACATGTCCAAATAAATCTGCAAGGAGCTTGTGAAGCCACACTGCTTCGCGGAATGCCACACTCAATGCAATGTACTCTGCTTCTGCGGTKCTCAAAGCCACAAAAGTTTGTTTCCAGTTACACTAGGAAACCATGGCAGATCCCAAAGTGAAGCAACACCTGGAGGTGCTCTTCCTGTCCAYTGCRCTCTTTTGCCYAATCAAAGTCAGTATATCCATGCAATCTCATGTCAATACTGGAAGTATATCTCAGACCATGTCCAACTGTGCCTCGCAGGTATCTCAACACATGCTTCGCAGCAATCTAGTGTGATTGTCTCAGCTAACTCATAAACTGGCTAAGTGCACTCACTGCATAGGAAATATTTGTTCTAGTGTTAACCAGATACATCAATGATCCAATCAGTTGTTTGTACAGGGTCGGATCAATCTTGTCGAAATTGGAAGAAGACACACTTAGTTTCTTCAGATTCGTCACCATTGGTGTAGCCATGGGCTTATAGTTCAGCATCCCTAACTTCTTCAATATCTCAATTGTGTACTTCCCTTGCCTCATGAAGATCTCATCAGTTCTCTACCACACCTCTAGTCCCAAGAAGTAGTGCATCATACCAAGGTCCTTCGTCTCAAACTTAGAGGCCAACGCATACTTGCATTCAGTAATAAGGCTCTCTATACCGATGAGGAATAAATCATCAATGTAGAGGACCAAAATCAAGGACTCACCATTAACAATCTTGTAGTACAAGTTGGGATCAGCAACACTTTTGCTGAAACCCAAACTCATCAGGTGTCCATCAATCCTCGCATACCAAGCTCAAGGTGCTTGCTTGAGTCCATACAAGGCCTTCTTCAACCTGCAGACATGAGACTCCTTCTCATGTATCACAAAACCATCAGGTTGCTCGATGTATACTTCTTCCTCAATCTCTCCATTGAGAAAGGTTGTCTTCACATCCATCTGATGTAGTCTCCAACCCATGGATGTTGCAAGGGCAATAATCGTCCGTATAGAAGTGTATCGAGCAACAAGAGAAAATGTCTCCTCATAATCTATCCCCTCCACCTAAGAAAATCCTCTAGCAACAAATCTCGCTTTGTGCTTCTCGATGCTCCCGTCAGCTGTGTGTTTGATCTTATAGATCCACTTGGAAGTCACTACAAACTTCCCCTCGGGTCTCGAAACAATATCCCACACATCATTCTTCATGATGGATTGATACTCATCCATCATGGCATCTCTCCATATTGGCTAACTAGATGCTTCCTCATAACAGGAAGGCTCGGAATCAATGATGTGGCTCATAGCTACAGCATACCACGCATATCTCTGAGGTCTCTTACTCTATCGAAAGGTACCACGAGGAACTGCATGTCCTACCTACCTCCTGCAGAGTCTGATAAGCCCATGCAGATCTCTTCCAACCTACTGCAATATATCTGAGAACATCAACTAGAGCTACAGGATCAACGGGATAAATTGGATCAATAGGCTCAACTGTCTCCCTCTGAACTATTGGAGGGTGAGGGGAGAAGGCACCATCTCTTCTTGTCTCTCACTATCAATCTCCATGTGAGATCCTCTAGATCTCCTGAAGGCTACCTCCTCCTCAAAGGTAACATCTCTGCTCACCTCAATATGTCTCTGACCAAGGATGTAGATCTGGTATGCCTTCGAAGACTCTTTGTACCCCACAAATGTACCTTTTCTCCCTAAGGGGTCTAGCTTGGTCCTTTTCTCCATGGGGGTTGGGAATAACTTTTAATAATAAAGCATAAGCATTAATTGTCTTACAAGGACTCATCGTACAAAAAACAAAGGGGTCTAGACCATACCAATGATTGGTGACTAAAGGGGTCCACTGACTACTATACAATCAACTAGTAGCACACAACTACTACCATACCATCGGTAGCTCAAATCATCTGTCACAATCTCTGCGATCAAACAGTAGCACACAACTACTTCCAAGCGATTTGGTAGTCTCCATGGCAATCAGCTAGTAACACACAACTACTATAATGCCATCCAATAGAACATGACTGCGCCAAGCCATAGTAGTAAACAACTACTATCCGGTGATACACAATCACCACTAGTGGTACACAACTACTGCTAGTAGCACACAGCTATTGTCCAGAGACACAGTATTCGCCAGTGGTACACAACCATCGTAGTAGCACACAGCTACTGTCCACTTTCCAAAGCACACAACATCATGGTAACCACCACCTCAACACATTGAAACAAGCTTCACGTGATCTCGACTACAGAGGGTTTGTCGATGCTTCTCATGTCCATCTCGATCACTCCTCACCAAATACACATGTTGATCTAGAACACCAACAACACCCATGCCATGGATTAGCACTTACACTTAAATTCAAATAATTGTGTAGCATTTTCCTCCATTGGTCTCCATATGGCAACCTTCATCACCCACAAGCATTTTTCTTTCCAGGAAATTACAAAACAGCCAAGTCGACATTCATGGCATATGGGTTCTGCACTTTTCAGGTGGTCGACCCCCAACAAATCAAGGTGCCTATTGCACCAACATCTTTTCAAAGGCACCCAAGGATCCCGTGTCAACAGAGATCTAGGGCACACTACAATCAAATTCTAATGGCCTTCTTCACATACTTTGCGGAAAGCTCTCTTTTCTTATTCATATGCAGACACTAAACTACATTGGAGTGAGCCAAACTTCTCGGCGGGAGATGTACACACTGTAGATAGTATCCTGAATCTCAAAAGAAATATATACGAGTAGAAGAGGACCATGATCATAGGTCAGTGACTTCATAGCTCCCACTGTTGCACCTAGAGCATATGTGCATAGTTCTCCGCGAGTTCATTAGTTTACAACACAATCTTATACAATAGAAGCATCTGCCATTTCACACAATCTGCCAATAGTTACATTCCAAACAACTGTGGAATACACCGATGATCTTCCTTAGTCAATTCAGGGTCTAGTGATCACTCTTCGGACTCAATTTACCAATTCAAAAAGATGGCGAAATGGCTATTTTTGAACAGGTTGCCTCCACCATGTGACTTTACCTGAGTCTGATCGCACCCATCATATTCATCGCCCCCATTTCAGAATGCCCCATTCACTGCATTTCCCTCACTTCCATTTGCATTTTCATCATCATCATGCGCACAGTGGCTCAAAGAAGGAGGGTCACGATTTTCACAAGGACATTCCCAAGGGCTGCGTGGTCGTGTACATGGGCAGTGAAGGAGAACAACAACAGCGTTTTGTAATACTGGTAGTGTATGTAAACCATCCATTGTTCAAGAAGCTTCTCAAGGAAGCCGAAGAGGAATATGGCTTCCATTTCCCTTTCATTTACCTAGGCCCTCCTGTGAGGGAGTCAAGCCCAGTCCAACTCTGATACCATGTTGAATTTTTATGTGMGATATGTGAGATTGATATATTATGACAATGATGAGTGWTCATATATAGAGAACATATGGTGACCATCCATGAAGAGATGCGTCCCTTGGATAATAAATAACTACTTATTTATTATTATATATATTTATACCTTGTATCATAAATATCATGTCATATATTATATGATATTATATATGTATATATATGGAAGAATGTCTTCCCGATGTTGTCCAAACATCAACACTCCCTCTCAACRAGGGATACATTCTTCATCATGCCAAAGTTTGTCTCTAAAGCATACAAATTTCACCATAGACTCGTGACACTTGTCTATCGGTCTTGGGAGATGTCTCTCTCCCACCTAAACTGAGGGGAAACTCCCTCTGAGCCAATTGACTCTCTCTGAGATCAAGCTCACTCTGGGTCTGCATGTGATAGCATCTAGCATCTTGAGTCTTTATTATTCCTTGTCAAATCATCATGACTAGGACAAAGACCACACCGGGATCATTCACCACAGGTACACCCCTGTGAGTGAATGTCAACCCGATGCTAACTGACACGTGGAAAGCACCTCGAGTCCATATTATTCCTTGTCATGATCAAGGAAGGACTACGCCTGGGCCCATTTACCACAAGTACACCTTTATATCTGGAAGAATGTCTTCCAGATGTTGTCCAAACATCAACAAAGATGTCAGATTTTTCTCACATTTTGTTGTTAAGGCACCGTAATTTCCAAGAAGATGTTGGACCCGTTGCTCTTTCTAAGTGAATAATGTTGTTTTGTAGCAATGGGCAGCTGTGATATTTTTTCAACCAGTATACAATACTCAAAACTATATGGATAGTCATCAACTTATCAGCACACAAAAGAAAAGAAAAAGAAATTAATTATACCAGTTCTACATTATTGTTACCAAGAGGACTTGGAATAAGCAGAGGGTGATTGCATTGCTTTTGAAAGCTAAACACAAGCCAGAAACCGGGGTACAAACTCTTCAATTATGGACAGGTAAGAAGCTATTAATACAGAAAAGATGTTTAATTCAAAGTGCCCAATAAAATGCACTTCTCAGCTTGCATCCAATTGATAGTTAGAGAACAAGGTACAGTTGGAGAGTTGCAAACATGCACGAGTTTTTTTTTTAAGAAACTACACTATTATATTACTTCAGATGTTCAGTAGGCTTACAATAAGTGTCATATTCAACTAAGATTTAATACTAGACCAGAAGTCTCATTAAAACCTAAGTCCCCTGGCACTGGGACGACATACAGACACAGATGTCCGACACGAGACACATAGACAGCCAAAACATGACAGAAAGGAACATGTGTGTGTATCATTACATTTACAGAAATAGAGATAGTTAGAGAACACAGTACAGTTGCAGATTCACAAACATGGACAAGATTTTTTTCAAGAAACTACACTATTGTGTTACTTCAGATTTTCAATAAGCTTATAACAAGTGTTATATTCAACTAAGATTTAATGATTAGACCAAAAGTCTCATTAAAATCTAAGTCAACTAACACTGTGACACGACGAAATATGGACATGGGTGTCCGACCCAAGATAGTAGACGACCAAACGTGACACAGAGTAACACATGTATGTGCGTGTGCATCATTACAATTACAGAAATAGAATATTGATATAAAGATGCAAATTTTAGAACATTTAAAAATTACAACTAGTCACTACATCAAACACACAACAATTAGAATACACCATAAATCATACATATATAGAAGTTTTGATAAGATAAGATAATTTTATTGATGTCCAACAAATAACCACAAAAGTAGGTCAATGGAACTCCAAAGTACAATAGTGCCTACACAAATTAGGGGCGCAAAAACAACTCCTATATAAAGCAATATGCATAAATTAAAGCACTACTCATCTAAGCTACGATCTGAGGAATGAACTAGGAGAAAAATGTACAAGGAGAATGGTTCCACGCTTTGGATTACAAATAATGCAAACATATTAGGTTCCACTAGAGCTAGCTCACCTAACATCGAAGTCGAATGGAGGAAACTTCGGATAGAAGAGGCTAGAGGAGGACCTGGACCACACACTATGTTGCTACACGGAAGAGGTTGACTGTCATTGGGGCCTGGGTGATCTTGTTTGACTATTGGTGTGAGATCTAGGACAGCAACATCATTGGGGACTCTAGGGCGCAATAATAGCCCCCAGGGCCCTTATGGATCTAGGATCGGAAGTAAATTTTCTATCAATTTGTTTCTTGGTATCCCTAGTAGATGGGAGCCACAGCAGAGAAGTGATCAACTAGGTGGAGACTAGTCTAGGAGGTAGCCAAAGAGTCTAGGAACGAACTCTGAGGCACTCCTACATGTATAAAGCCCAGTATCTCTAGTCAAGATACTGAAAGAAACTGGAGAGGGTTTAGGACTCCTTGAATAGACAATGGAACCAACCTCAAAATATCATAATAAATAAGGCAACAGAATATGAAATGCTCCTTTGTCTCGACCTCTCGAAGATGGCCCAATTTATAGATCTTTTCCAACCAATCGGGCCAATGTTCTACCTCGACTTGAAGTGTATGTGAACCCACTCTAAACTATCCCAGGTGAAGACGAGGAGCGTGCATTTAGTAATGACACGTGTATGGACCACAAACAAAGAGTTTGTTCCTCATCTCCAAGAAGTGCTTTGCATCAAAAATCATCTTAGGGCACATAATTTAAAACTCGGACTTGACCTCAAAATCGTCGAGGGTCCATTTGGACTTGACTTGGACTCAACTTGATTTGAATTTTATGACTTCGTTTACTAAAAAATACATAAAATATTGAAATTTTAATTGAAAAAATAGATTTTAGATATTCCAAACTAAAATATGTAAAGTTTGCTCATGTATATACCATGCAAGGGTGAATATATCAAAATGTCATAGAGTGCAATACATCTCTGAAACAAAATGCATAATCAACGAGGCTCTAAACGACCTATAAAGTCCAAAAAACAACATGCTACAAGCTACTAGCCCACTATATATCACCCAAAAACATGATCAATCATCAAACTCGTCCCCACTACTCGAAATGGGATCCTCGACATCAGCTACAGGACCATCCTAATATGCTATAGTGTACCTTTATGGTTTAGGGTGAGAGAATCTAGGGTTTAGGTAAAAAATGTACTAAAAATTGTTTTCCCCCCAAAATTGTGTCACAACCTGTAGGGAACCAACCCAGTACCGGCTCCACTTAGTAAGTACAAACTTGGTTGAGTTGGACCAATTTGGTGCCGAACCAACTAGTTCGTACACTGACCTGGCCAATTCAATACCGAGCCAATCTCCCAAGCCTATTTAATGGCCAAGTTGGTACCCTTCAGGATCCACTCGATCAAGTCCAGGTCGGCCAAGTTTTAAAACACTAAGTGTATCTCACTCAATAACTGTCCAATTGACTTGAATATCCTACAAGTAGATGTCATCCAAAGTGATCCTATTCAACGCCTACATAATAGGTAAGAGGTGGCCAAGCACATCAAAGGAGTAACTAAACGAAGGGAGGCAGTGCATCGAAATACCCTTCTCTTTCAATGCACGATTGAGAGGGTTCACACACTCATGTCACAATATCAAGTCACATAGCACATATATTTATTTGCATGCACTTGCACGTATATAAAGCCACGCACACACACACACTCAAGACTTAGAGGGCTAGCTTGAGTGGTTGAGTGGTTTGAGCTTCATGTAAGAGGTCTCGGAGTCGATTCGTTACAGGCACGCCTGACTTGATGTCCCTTCCAAGTCAGGCAATGTAATAAACATCGACAAGGTTTACACTAGGTACCATCCATGAATGCAGGGAAGTCCCGAGAGTTTGCCCTGTCGGTTTCCTTGAAAAGAAAGTTATATATATAATTTCTAAAATATTAAAATGGCAAGAATGAACTACGTAAATAAAATGTAATTTTGTTTGAACATTTAAAAAGAATAACTATCGAACACACAAGAATAAATCATACAAATCATACATATAAAACCATAAACTTAGGAGCCAAAGCTATAGTTTTCTTATTCAATCTCGTCAAAACGAATTGGGATTAAATGATAGTATAGATGGAAACGTCAACGAGAAATACAAACTAGGGTGTGTGTGTGTACATGTGTATTTCAAAATATTAAAACTACAAGAATGAAATACACAAAAAAAGATGTAACTATGTTTTAGCATTTGAAAGATATAACTACATCAAACACACAAGAATACACCATAGAAATCATACATATAACACCATAGCTTAAGWGTCAAAAATATAGTTTTCTCATTCAATCTCATCAAAATGAATTACATAAATCAAATGACAGTATAGATGGAAATGCCAATGGMAAATACAAAATAGTGTAGATTTGTAGAAGAATCTAATGAATGATGAGTTATAGGCTATGGATTATATGCATGCATCTTGTTACCCCCCCCCCAATGCCTAGGGGTAACTAGAGGAGATCATGTCTTATGGCCCGCAATGGAGACAATGATCCCGACCATGATGATGACCGACATTGTCCACAAATAGAAACCTAGCAGCTCCCCTTGGATTGCCTTTTCCACCTCAGATCAACCAAGCTTATCACATCTAATCAACTCAGTGTATGGGAGATGGTAAGCCAGCTTCACCATGAGGTATATTAGTCCTTCTTTCATACAAAGTGTTGTGCTCAATTTACTAGGCATGTGGATGAGGATCATTGGTTGAAGTTGAATAATGGATCACTGGCTCAAGAAGTTATGTTCGTTGCCTTGTTTCACCTTGGTGGCTAGAATCTGTGCCCTAGTCTCGTGTTGTCACTGCCCATGGAAAAGG
This sequence comes from Picea mariana, assembly GCA_032191745.1. Taxonomy (NCBI): domain Eukaryota; kingdom Viridiplantae; phylum Streptophyta; class Pinopsida; order Pinales; family Pinaceae; genus Picea; species Picea mariana. The sequence goes on from JASDQU011026211.1 coordinate 24,473, forward strand.
AGTACTATTGGGGAGCCCTCACAAGGGTAATGCTTTGTTCCCCACCATATTTAACACTTTCCATACTAGAGCCTATCGCAATGTACTAAACTTCAGTAATGGGTCATGGTCCATTCTCTCATGAGAAGAGGGGCTAAAGGCCCAAAGGTTGATTGCAACTATTGTTGTACAAATAAAAGAATGATGCTAAAGAAAGAAAGGAATGATAGCAAAGGACTCTCAAAAGCTAGTCCAAACATGAGCTCTACCCTTTCTGCATTCGCCCCAGTCCCAAGCAGTGATGTTATAGCTTGAAACCTTATAAAAGGGGCCTTGCAAATATGATAAAAGGACAAATAAAAAAAAGGCAGATAAAGGGGTTTGGAAAAACGTAGCGCTTAGAAAGTGGTAACTCAAGAGCAAGCGCACCCTCCACAAAGGTGCTCATAGAAATGGATTCAATGACACCATAAGCCATGAAGTAAGCCCAACATGTACCATTATCACAATTACTCTTGAAGGGTTCTTTTCTTTCACTGTTTCCCTCGGGACATATCCCTCTACCTAGATCTTTTCTTTCATTGTTTTGGTTGGCACACTTAATAGGGTCAAAAGAAGGTCCTCCCATATTCAAACTTGCCAACTTACATAAATTCTTGAGCTAGTGTGAAACTTGAAGGGGATACCGATGTGAATTGTTCATATGGCATGTATCTTAAGTAACAACTTACTTTGCATGATTTAAGGACCGGTATATCTTATGAACATTGGCTTATTTGATTTCATATTTTGTTTTTGGTTTGGATGCCCCTAACATGGTTCTTTGAAGGATGCGCTAAGTTTTCACCAAAGACGTTGTGCCTTTATTGCAAGATATGGCACGCGTGATGCAGAGTAATGGGTCACCCAGTGACTTAATAAATTCAGACAGTGGCTCTCACATCTTCCGAACCTTGGAGTATGGATAGATGGGCTTGATTTTGACAGATTTGGTCATGATGGCACATAGATGGGTTGGATGCCCACATGTTCGACAGTGTACCCCAGGGATTGTTTGTCACTAGATTGAGGACGTTACACCAATGGACAGTTGGATGTCTTGCATAGATGAGACACACCCCTCTCCACCTTGGACGCAATGCCCTATCGCCTAGACGTTGGCCCTCCATTCATCATCATGTCACATTTTAGGGTTTGACAATGATGGGACTTGATGACCACTTGGGGAACCATTGATGATGTGACATGACCATAGACGAGGAGATGCACCTTCTGCCATGTCTACACCATGAGATGATGACACGTGGCCTTAGGAGGCTCTCACACACCCTCTTGGAGCATGACATCACCACACGTGTGACCTACGAGGGCATTTTTGTATTGTTTTAGAATTATTTATCATTTGTAAAGGCAAAACTGAGGGGTAGACCCCACTTAAGAGACGTGACTTTTCATTTTTGTGTCTTTTGGAGTGCTAGGGTTTCCTTTTTTAGAAGGCTAGCACTCCATTCATTTTGATCATCACTTCCTCACTCATTTGAGGTGGGCTTACTTTAGAAAAATTTGTTATTTTATCTCTCTTGTCTCTTGGATCCCACGCGCTATCTTTGGAGGAGGATATTTGTGGATGTTCTTTGCTTTCTTGGATGATGTATTGCTGCGACTAGGGTTTTGTCTAGCCTAGCAACTTGGAAAGTAAGTAATTGCAGCAATTTCATGCCATTGCTAATGTTTTTAAAGTTTGAATTAGTATCTTGTTGCATGTTACTTTGTCTTGGTGAAACCCTAGGAAGGAGACATAAGTGTTTCTCTCCTTCATATGTTTTTGTTGTCCAAGTTTTGTGAAAGCATCCTTTTCTAGGGTTGAGAACCTAAGGCCCAAGAGTATTTGCACCTTAGGGTTTTAATCCTAGTCTTTGATCCTTGAACTAATTGATTTTAGAAGAAAGAAAACGACACCTAGGGCCCAAGAGTGTTTACACCCGAGGGATCATTTTCTTCAAGGTCTAGTCCTAAGGCCCAAGAGTGTTTGCACCTTAGGGTTTAGACCTCACTCTTCTTATTCATCTAGTTCAATCTTCAAGATATTGCTTGCTTGACTCCATAAGCCCTAAAAGATAACGGCACTAGTCTAAAGTTATTCATGTGGTGAAAGTTGCATTTAGAATTAATATTCTCTCTCTCTCAACAATACTAC
>JASDQU011026211.1:35446-46820 GCA_032191745.1 Picea mariana
ATGCTCGCGGAGGAACGTTCCCCCTGACTTTTGCACTAGACTGTCTATGCTCACAGAGGTTGTACATCCCCCTTGACTTTTGCATTAGACTTACATAGCATCTAGTTCATCCTGACTTTTGGTTTGACTCACGGAGGTTGTACATTCTCCCTGGCTTTTGTCAATACCTCACAAGACTGGTTGATTCTCCAAATCTCCCTGGCTAGCCTCGGGATGGCCCATATGGCCTCTTATTGGAGAATAACTATCGATGCTGCCAAATTTAACACTCCCTCTCAGCGAGGGAGTCATTCTCAGCCACACCAAGCTTACCTCTCAGCTGCACAAACTGTCTTGAGGTCAGAGGCTTGGTCAGGATATCAGCTACTTGCTCGCTCGTGGCTATGTACTGTAACTTTACAGTTTCTCTCTGGACCAAGTCTCAGAGGTAGTGGTACCTCATGTCAATATGTTTTGACCTGTCGTGAAATATCAGGTTCTCTGTCAATTTTATGCAACTTTGATTATCACAATGAACCATCGTCGTCTCGAGCTTGTCACCAAACAACCCAAAAACCCATTTTCTGAGCCATATTGCTTCCTTGCTAGCATCACTTGCTGCAATGTACTCAGCCTCTGTTGTACTCTGTGCAATGGATCCTTGTTTCCAGCTTGACCAAGAGATCATAGCGGATCCTAAACTGAAGCAGTATCCAGAAGTACTCTTCTGATCCACTAGGCTTATGCCCAGTCAGCATCTGCATACCCATGCAGAAATAAACCACCACTGGATGTATATCTCAGACCATAAGTAATGGTCCCTCTAAGATATCTCAAGATGTGTTTTGCTGCCACCCAATGTCTTTGTATCGGTTCAGTCATGAACTGACTCATTGCAATCACTGCATAACATATATCTGGCCTAGTGTGGATCATGTACATCAATGATCCAATCAACTGCCTATACATGGTGGGATCCACCAAATCTGAGCCTTTATCAAAATCATGCAGCTTCCTCAAGTTAGGAACCATCGGAGTAGACATGGATTTGCAATCCATCATACCAAACCTCTTTAGTACCTCCACTGTGTATTTTCTTTGTGCCAAAAATATCTCGCCCTGTCTTTGCCACACTTCCAATCCTAGGAAGTAATGCATCGAGCCTAAATCTTTCATCTCGAATTCTAAGGTTAGCTCCCTCTTACACCAGGCTATTAGCTATTCATCTCATGTTAGAAAGATATCATCAACATACAAGATTGGTATAACAGGTTGGATACCTCTTACCTTGAAGTACAAATTTGCATCAGCATCACTTTTCTGAAAACCCAGGCTTTTAAGAAAGCCATCAATCCTGTCATACCAAACACTGGGAGCCTGCTTAAGACCATACAAGGCCTTCCTTAGCTTGCATACATGAGTGCCTTTGTTATGCAGTACAAAACCATCCGGTTGTTCCACAAAGACCTCATGTTCAATCTTTCCATTCAAGAATGTTGTTTTTACATCCATCTGATGTAACTTCCAACAGTTTGAATGGAGGTATACCTGGCTTCAGGGGCAAAAGTCTCTTCGTAGTCGATTCCTTCTTTCTTAGTGAAGCCTCTAACTACAAATCTTGCTTTGAACTTTTCCACACTTCCTTCAGTTGCATGTTTGATCTTATAGATCCATTTGGAAGAAACCACTAATTTTTCCTTTGGCCTCGAACCTGTATTCCTCAAGCATGGCATCCTTCCATACTTGTAATTTATCTGCTTCTTCAAATGAAGAAGTTTCGACATCACTGACGCTGCTCACCAGTGCAACATAGCCTCCAAACCTATGAGGCCTCTTACTTTCCCTGAAAGTTCCTTTGGGAGCAGCTATCCTTTCTGCTTCCTGCACTGTTTCTTTAAGCCACCCTAGCTTCCTTTTGGCTGGAGGTTCTTCAAGAATTCTTTCTAACTCTTCAGCAGGTTCTGGGGGCTCATCACTTGGCCCTTCATGAGGTTCCTCCCTCTGATCATCTGACTCTTCATTTTCAGAAGAAGGTGAAGCTGGTTGAACTGCTTCTGATTCCTGTTGAAGCTCTCGGAATTTCTTGAATGCGGCTTCCTCGTGGAAAGTCACATCTCTGCTTACCTCTATCTACCTCTGACCTGGTACATAAATCCTGTAAGCCTTGGAGTTCTCACTGTACCCCACAAAAACCCCTGTGAGGGTTCCATCTTTGTCCTATTTTCCTTAGGGACATGAATATACACTGGACACCCAAATATCCTTAGATGCCCTGCTTCAAGTTTGATCTCGGAGAAGACCTCTTCAAGAGTCTTGTCCTTCGAGATAGCATGTGGACAACTGTTCTGAATATACACAGCAGTGGAGGTAGCTTCTGCCCATAAAGAATTTGGCAGATCCTGGTCAAACATCATTGCTTTCGTTGCCTCACAAATTGTCCTGTTTTTCCTCTTAGCAACTCCATTTTGTTGAGGTTTATATGACACGGTCAACTATCTCTTGATCCCTGTTGACTCGCAGAAATCCTCAAACTGGAGAGATTCAAACTCTCCTCCATTCTCTGTTCTAAGGGTTCTGATGTGTTTCCCTATCTGCTTTTCAATAAAGGCTTTATACTCTTTGAATTTATCAAATGTGTCTCTTTTAGCTTTAAGAAAATATATCCAACATTTTCTTGAGTAATCATCAATAAAAATGACATAATACAAACAACCATTGAGTGAGGGAAATGACATGGGACCACATACATCAGAATGAACCAGATATAAGATGNTTTTCCTTAGGGACATGAATATACACTGGACACCCAAATATCCTTAGATGCCCTGCTTCAAGTTTGATCTCGGAGAAGACCTCTTCAAGAGTCTTGTCCTTCGAGATAGCATGTGGACAATTGTTCTGAATATACATAGCAGTGGAGGTAGCTTCTGCCCATAAAGAATTTGGCAGATCCTGGTCAAACATCATTGCTTTCGTTGCCTCACAAATTGTCCTGTTTTTCCTCTTAGCAACTCCATTTTATTGAGGTTTATATGACACGGTCAACTATCTCTTGATCCCTGTTGACTCGCAGAAATCCTCAAACTGGAGAGATTCAAACTCTCCTCCATTGTCTGTTCTAAGGGTTCTGATGTGTTTCCCTATCTGCTTTTCAATAAAGGCTTTATACTCTTTGAATTTATCAAATGTGTCACTTTTAGCTTTAAGGAAATATATCCAACATTTTCTTGAGTAATCATCAATAAAAATGACATAATACAAACAACCATTGAGTGAAGGAAATGACATGGGACCACATACATCAGAATGAACCAGATATAAGATGCCCTGAGCTTTGTTGTCACTACTAGGAAATGCTTTCTTTATATTTTTACCTAGCATGCATCCTTTACAAATTTAATTTTTACTAAGGGAAATAGAGGGCATGCCACATACCATGTTCCGCATATCTAGAAGTGCTTTGTAATGGATATGACCAAGTCTTTTGTGCCACAATTCGTTGGAGCTAGTCACATCATGAGCCAATACCTGAACCAACTGTCCTATCACGACGTATAGTCCTCCTCTCGTATCCCAATGGGTTCTGTTGTACTCAAATGGCTACCTTTAGCCTACAATAGTGCCTTCCTATCCTTGAAGATCACCCAATATCCCTTATCCTCGAGGGTTGCAACTGATAGTAGATTCTTCTTGAGCCCTGGAACATATAATACTTCATCAACATGAAGTCTAGCCCGAGATTCCAATCTGAATGAGATAGAGCCTACTCCCTCTATCTTGTAACATTTGTCATCCCCAGGCTCAACCTACTCTGCAAAAGATTTTGTCTTGAAATCTGAGAGGATCTCCTTGTACCCTGTCATGTGCTTTGATGCACCACTATCTACTAACCAAGTTTTCGGCCCCGTGAAAATTGAACTGGATAAGGCAGAAACCAAGTCGTATTCTTTTCTATTTTCTTTCTCATTAGAAGGACTTTTCTGTTTTCTTTTGGATTCATCATCCTCAACAACTGAGGCATGATGTTTCCCTTTCCTTGGATATTTCTTTCTAAACCAACAGTCTTTAGCAAAATGACCCAACTTATTACAACTACAGCATTTAATCTTAGATGTATCAATACTCTTGCCTTTGAATGTACCTTTGGTGTTTGGCTTCCTTTGAGGGCCTTTCTGGAAAGTGTCTTTCTTCTTTCCCTTGAATCTTGATGCTAATGTTAAATGCTCTTCTTTGGTTGGCTCGCTCCTGGTAGCAATGTGACTCTCCTCCTAGAGGCAATCATGCCATAACCTCTCAAATGTGGGTTGAATCTCTCTCCCACTTACATTGGATAAGAAGGTCTCCCATGAAGAAGGAAGACCATCAAATATAGCCTGCACTAAATCATCATTGTCCACTGTGACCCCTGTGACCAAAAGCTGATCTCTGATCTGGCTATCCTAGAACAGAACAATGCTACTGATTCACCTTTCTCCATCTTCAAATACTTAAGCTTGTGCTTAAGTGTCCTCTTCTGACTTGGAGCCAATTTCTCATACAGATTCACCAAGGTATCCATACAGTCCTTGGCAGTCATTAACAAAGTCATTGCCGGCATTATACTGTCTTTGACTGAGTCAAAGATGATTCGCTTGGCCTTTGCTTGACTCTTCCTGAAGGTTGCTCTTCTTGCATTAGTAATGGGTTCTTCCACCATTGTGGTCACATACTGCTCAAGATCATGCTCCTGCAAAATATTTGTTATCGGAGCTTCCACATATTGAAGTTGGTAGCTCCTTCGAGCCTATCCTCGGCCCTGACTGAAATGGAGGATGCCATGGACCTCACACTGAAAACTTAATCAAGCTTGCTTGGATCTGTGTGTACCTATTGCTACACTTTAACAAGCTTAACACACCCTAAGCTCTGATACCATGTTAAATTTTGAGCTTGATTTCTTAAGCGGATTATTTCTTTGAATTCTTCAACACTTTGATTCCAGCTTAATACATTTCAACAATATAGAATCATAACTAAATAGCAATTATCATGTAGATACATAAGCATGCACATCAATAACACATATACCCTGTGGAAACCCTATACGGGGAGAAAAACCCCAGCAAACGATATTCCTTGATTGCATTCATAATGTAAGATCACTTGCAAACATCCACCATGAAAACTATGCTCTTAAAGAGCTTGCCAAGTTGACTTTGACCTGACAGAGAACAAAGAGACCCTGCTGATATAGACATATCTGAGTTGCCTTCAAAGGCTAAGATATATCAGCTCTGATATGGGTTGTTGAAGTTGCCTCTAATTGACTGATATGTGCCTCTGATATACTGCCTCTAAATGTTGTTATGACAACACTGTTATGAGCCTTTATACTGCCTCTATATGTTGTTATGACAGCACTGTTATGCGCCTTTATATGTTGTTATGACCGCACTGATATGTGTATGTATATGTTGCCTCTGTATGTTGTTATGACAGCATTGTTATGCGCCTTTATATGTTGTTATGACAGCACTGATATGTGCCTTTATATGCTGCCTCTGTATGCTGATATGCGCCTCTATATGTTGTCTCTACATTCACCCTTACCCGACATAACCATTGTGTGAAGAGAGAGGTCGACCTCTGCTTATAAAGGAGGGGGGGTAGATGCTCGAATTATGAACTTGTTTGCATGCTTTAACATAACTCAGCTTCACACTTTAGTTCGAAAATAAAACTAGACTTGAGACTTCAGTTACAACTCACCCTTGACTTGGCATGCATGCGTACTAACTTAGCATGCACATGTTATGCATACATGCAATGCATGCAACATGCAACTAGACATGCATGCAACATGCGACAACTTGACAACAATGTCTTTGACTTAGACATGCAACTTTGACTTCTACAACTCTACTCTTTACAAGGCAAGTCTAATTTCTCTTTATGATGGATAATGTTACACGTGCCAACGCACTAGATCAATATATTTATATCATTTGCAATATTTGGAATATCGTTTGTTTCTAGCTCATAGGAATTTTATATTCAACCTAACTTTCGCTAGATGCCTTGACTTTTGCTCATGGCTCACAAGGCTTGACTAGGCTCACAGAGGTTGTACGTTCCCCCTGACTTTTGCACTAATCTATCTATGTTCACAAAGGTTGTACGTTCCCCCTGACTTTTGCACTAGATTGTCTATGCTCACAGAGGTTGTACGTTCCCCCTGACTTTTGCATTAGACTTACATAGCATCTCGTTCATCCTGACTTTTGGTTTGACTCACAGAGGTTGTATGTTCCCCCTAGCTTTTGTCAATACCTCTCAAGACTGGTTGATTCTCCAAATCTCCCTGGCTAGCCTCAGGGTGGCCCATATAGCCTCTCATTGGAGAATGATTGTCAATGCTGCCAAATTTAACAGTAAGTCTATGTATTCAGCATACACATATTTACCAATTTGAAAGAATCCTGATAATACACGATTTAAAAGCAATCCCCATGTCAGAATTGCAATTCCACAATTTTGGGAACTTATGCAGGAGTCACCATGCCTTAATAAAACAGCATGTATCTTCCATTGTACACACATAAAATGAAAGCACTAGTGCAGCACATGACATCTAACAGAAGAATATGAGACATTTACAAGGTAATATCCCTTGGACACTGAGAGATCAGAAATGTTAAAACTTGAAAAGTATTAGGAAGAATAAAGTAAAGCTATTCAAGTGTGCAAATCACAATCTTGGACTTGTAGGATGGCATTTGCAAAAGACCTTGGCAAAAGTGTGGGAAAGACAACATGCTCAAGTATATACTTACATTCTAAAAATAAGGATGGCTCTTTAGGAAAGCTTGTCACAATGACAAGTTTACAGGATTCATTTTCAGAAATCCTTGAACCATATGCTTCAAGCATATAAAGGTATCCAACACTTTCTGTTTTTTATCCCCGCAATTTGTGTCCCTTAATTCTATTTTGGTAAGCTACTATGTCAGAGGCTGTTTTAAAAAGATTTTTTTATTTAAATACAATCAAAAACCTTTTCAATACTGAAAACTTCATAAATATCTCTAATGCTCTGAAGCCACCCAACCACCGATACATTGAAGCAAAACATTCTAAACAGTGAGTTTCTAAATCTCTCATGTGCCATGAAGACAGCCAAAAACTTTCAAGCCTCTCTAGTGCTTTGAATAAACGCAAAAACTTTCTAAACTGTGCATTGCTTTGAAGACACCTTAAAAGTTTCTACATCTTTCTAAATCTCTCCTTTGCCTTGAAGACAGCCAAAAACTTTCAAGCCTCTCTAGTGCTTTGAAGAAAGCCAAAAACTTTCTAAACAGTGCATTGCTTTGAAGACACCCTGAAACTTTCTACATCTTTCTAAAGCTTTAATGAGCCACAATAGACCTCTAAATCAAGCTCACAAACCATAAGAAAGTCCCTAGAAATAAGATATACCATATCAGTTTGCAAGTTTGCTTATAATCTTAACACTTGAGTGGTGCTACTTGTTAGATTTTGATAGCTCGGAGGTACTTCTACATTGGAGGCACCAGCATGTAGAAGTGACCGAGCATATTTCTCTCTTGTGACTTTATGAAGTGTTTTCATAAAGTGACTTTATAAAGTGATTTTATAAAGTCAAACTGAGCCTTCTAATATTTAATGGGTAAAAGTGATTTTATGAAAAGTGGGTCACTTAAGTGATTTAAGTGAACTCAACGAAAGATTAAGTTGTGACCATTGATCTCAAAGGAAGGTGAAGAGTCGCTCAATGGAAACCAAGGGTTAGGAGTTACTCATTAATGAGTAATAAAAGGAACACTAGAGGAGAGATGAGGCACACCTYTTGGGAGGAGAGGTTGAGAGGAATGTGAAGAGTCACTCGCATTCCAAGAGAATTCCAAGAGAGTGTTGAGCTGAAGGAGAAAGGAGAAGGACAACAAGAGAAGGGGCACACTTTCCAAGAGGGAGAGAGGGCATGCACCCCAAGACGTACAGCATTGAATGCTGGTCCGTACAGCATTGAATGCTGGTCCGTACAGCTGAGGAAGGAGCAATACAGTACGGATTTGAAGAGGGCTGTACAGCTGTGAWTGCACAGAAATCAAGGCTGCAGATGGCACAGATTTCTAGGCACTGAGGTTGCTGAATTTTGGTCCATAAGAGTGCTGTTACTGTGTATGAATGCYGAGGAATTTCTGCTGATGTTGAAGACCATACAGTAGAGACCATACTGTTGATTATTGGCACAGTTTTYGAGGTAGATTTCTGTAGCTGATAATGTGGGTTTTTMGCACAGAAATATGTGTTTGTAGGCACAGTTTGTAAGTTCAGCACTGTTTAATTAATGTTGTAGAAGACTGCTGTTGTAAACTCAGAATTTCTCCTGAGAAGCTCAATAAAGAAGACTCTCTTGGACTGGTTTTCCCATGTTGGGTTTTTTCAGGGGCATTGCCCAGAAATTCAATGTGGTGAATGTGCTGCTGTTCATTTATATTCCACTGCTATATTTTCAGATTGCTTAGTCTCTTGTATTTCTGCTCATATTTACAGTAAATGCATGAGTTTCCATCGCTTTATTGTTGAATAACTATAGGAGGTTGAAATCTAGTGATGGCTAAGTGTTTGAGATCAGTTTTCAACTACTACATTACTGCTAGGTGAAAATTGAATAAAAAACCCAAAGTTAAATTAAAATTGATAGCCATCTGGCTGTGAAACGGATGAGGACACTTACATTTTTGCAACTTCTATTACTCCTTCTCTGCAAGTCATTTCAGAGAGCTTCAACTTCTCAATTTCACTGTAGAGATTTCAAAAAATGGTTTAAAATACATTTCATGAATGGAAATCTAGGATAAGCATCAGGCAAAAAATCCTCAACATAGTCTATATGAGTATCTCTACGCCAAGATAAAGATGTAACACCCAAATAAAGAAATCTTTTATTTATATAACAAATTGATATGAATTAAAATCATATTCCGTAGAACTCACGTTTTAGCAGCCTGCCTGCCTTTGCCAATTGCTGTCCCAAAGTATCGCTGCACATGCATTAGAATGCCATGTGAGTAGACTCAATTTCCAAGATGTCAAATATCTAACCTACAACTGATTCTTGATATAGTTTAGCATAACATCTTTTCTTGATATAAACCTCTCTTTGAATTGCTTGAAATAGTCTTGACTCTCAAATATAACTGGCATATTTTAAGGGATATTAATAATAATAATAAGAGAAATAACTACAACAGCTCTTACTTAGCCGAATAAGTCAACTTTGGCCTATAGCTTGTTTAGCTCGGTCCAATGGCTCCCAGGCAAGAGGATCTAAGCTCCACTGAAGGACTAATCAAGGAGTTCAAAAAAAGGACAAAATGCATGCCCAGCTTCTTTCCCATTGATTCTGAGTTTTGACAGAGCTTCAAATAACAAACCTAAGAAGGAATAAGCTAGAGGAGTTATTGTGAATCCCAGCTAAAAACACTTCATTTTCTACCAAATAGGTAAAGGGAAAGCTCTAAGCCTCTAACAATAGCAGAAGAAATATGCAATGGAAGAGGACAGAATAAGTTTACTATAGGTGGAGATTCCAACTTAATACTTAATTTAGCTAAAGGAAAATAGTATCTATAAATCTATTAATAATGGATTTAACTGAAAAATCAAAGGCCTAGTTAAAATACTAAAGGATCATCAAGCAGTATTGCAAAACTCAGCATCAGCAAAAAACTGGTGGAGGACATCAACTGGGAAAAATCAGCAAATTTGGACAACATCTGAAAAACTAAAAAACACAGAAAAATCAGGAGAAATCAGACAGTTTTGCAACACTGCTGTCGATTCAAACAAACTGTGTAGATAAATTGTCCAATCTGAGCAGTGAAGTAGAGGATGACAAGGAATAACATAAGCAGGTATGGAGAAAAACAATAAGAAGAGTTACTAGCTATAAGAGCACCAGCGGCGTGAACATTACACCCTATACTCAGTATTCGGAATTTCTGCTATTACCTGCATTAAGAAGAAGCCCCAACAGATTAAGAAGTCTGAAGTATGATTTGAAGCTGCAAGAGAAAGACGGAGGAGCATAAACAAGAACTAATTGAACTGATGCTTGGTCCTAGGAAGAGAGGAACGCTGCCAGGAAAGAGTGACGAGGATGCTAACATTTTTACACCGGCAGCTAAAATGCAGGAGGACATCAGGAAGTTGCTGCTAGAAACTAGTAGGAACATTAAACAATCCCACCAAATCGTTTGTCAACTGCAATCGATTCAACGTAGCTGCAGACCAAATCTAGTTCCATGAACTTTGGAGGGAATGAAAACAGATAAGAAGGGATGTGGAGGACACAAGAAACAGAGGCAATTTCATCAAACCCAATCTGTTAGAGAAGTTGGTTGAGAACCTATCCAATTTAGGACTGATTGTAGAAAAGGTGCAGAAGTGACTTAGATGGAGTTCACAACCTGGAAGGACTGATATACAAGGATACCTGTTGGTCCTTCCTCTCTCTGTCCAGCATTTAGCCAGCTGTTAAGCCAGTCAAAAAAGCAAGAATGTTTGATTAAATCCTATGCGATTTGTTTAGCAGACTTTAATAGTGGAATGTTTAGTAAGTTTAAAGGTGAAGAAAAATGACTAGCAGTTTCAGGAGCTAAATTGTATCCAAGAGTCCAGTGGGCACTCTAAGATTGTCAAGATTGTATACGACTGTGGTGTCTGTTAAGTACTTTATTGCAAGTCAAAAAAAACAACTGACAAGCTGCAAAAAAGAAAATTGAATAGATCTATTCACAAGCAACTGCACTACCTAATATACGTTAACAAATGGAAGGGAAACCCACATAATAACTGCCAACAATATTTTATTTTAATAAAAATCAGCCATGACCATATTTRATGAACCATTAATTTTCATGAACAAATTAACATGTTAATGTTAACACAATGCATTTTACTGCATCTTCACAGTTATCAGTGCAAATTATGAAAATCAAGGGAGCAGGTAATAGACACTGGTGGCATCTATTATAAAGCTGATGGTAGTCCATTGWGGAAGATAACATTTTGTCCATACAAGATTAGTTTAAAATTTAGATGCCAATTTACAATATGGCATTCAGACATGCTACCAAAATAGTGAATGGCTTGTGCTGGTATAAGGAAAGAAGAAACCAAACCAAACAGATTACAAGGAGGAAACAAATGAAACCAAACAGACTTACATAGGCTACTCCTGATGGCTCAACCATATATAGTTGGGGCCCATCTCTATCATAACCTCCAAGGATAACTCCAGATCCAAAAGGCCTGCAGGCTTACAGATAACTGTCATGCTCAATGCAAAAACAAAGCCTAAATCTCAATCCACAATTCCAAATTCCAGATT
>JASDQU011026212.1:6947-17682 GCA_032191745.1 Picea mariana
GAAAGAGACAAAAATATATGTATATCATACGTCATAAAGGAAGCAAAAAAGTGTAAGAATGGAGGCCCATCAGTTTGTATGACGATGTATTTTATAGAAGGGTTTGTATGACGACTCACGAGGAAATTAGATGAATAATTATCATGCCAATGAGAGTTAGTTACCACATGACACTATATAAACATTGCGCTTGATTGATAGGTGGGAATACATAACGAAACTTTAAAACCATTTCCCCGTAAGGTCACATAGAGTTGAACTTGGCGCTCTGATATCATATGTAATAGCTCAAATTCTAATAAAACTAAATGCATAAATAAATGTAGCAATTTGCAACCATTAATTGAAAAAATAAAGGCAGTTTAATTCCGATTACATAATTCACAAGGAGCAAGTTATGAGAAACTTACCTAACAATTGCAGAAATCAACTTACTTACAATGCTGTGAATGTAAAACTGTTGCACTCCAATCTTTGATCCAACATGCCGCAACAGAGTATGGGAGACGACTCTCCTCCCAACCAACCTCTCAGTCATCACGATTGAGACCCCCCTGAGCCCTCGATCAACTACCTATGCCAGCTTCCAAGCCTTTTCGTCAAGTGCACCAACAAAATATCCCCCACTTCCTTCTCCACCTTCATTATATAGAATTCTTCTTACCCATCCATGGAAGAAGTTCCATGCATGGATTACACTTGTCATTAAGTAATTTATCATGCAGTTTTTAACCTTTTCTTAATTTTTCTTTTCTTTGATTCCTTTTTAGTAATTTATCTTATTTTTGTCTTTTTCTTTTATTATAATTTCTTGGTTATTTTATTATCTTTTTGTTTATTTATTATTACTATTATTTTATTTTAATTAATTATTATCTATTCATTATTTTAAGACTATGTATTTCTTTAATACTTAAATAGAAAATACGGGGCATTACACACTGAGGTTAGCATTTAACACTTAATTCTTTTGCATGTGTTTTATTTTCTTAAAGCTTATGTAAGGGAATACTTTGATGTCTTTTCCAAGTAGAAACATAAATATTTTTTGGCTGGTTTGTAGGAACATCAGCAGGAGTAGGTTTTGCTATTCCAAGTGACACAGTCCTCAAGATTGTGCCTCAATTGATCCAATCTGGGAAGGTAAATTTTTATACTTATCCTGCATGGTTTTATTGGTTTTACTATTATTTGAAATAAATTAATGTGGAAGATATTTTATTTAGTTTAAAGAGCAATACATTGAATTTTAATGAGCATGACACAATAGGATTTTTCAGAGAAATATATTTTTGCATGTCAGGAGTGTGATTGCTTTATGCATTTTCTAGATTGCAATGCCCTTTTAGATGTATGGCTGTTTAGTCATATTTAAGGAAGTGTAAACCATAGAGGCATTTATACTAGTATACTAAATAGTATTTCTACATAGATTACTCTCTTTTTTATGAAAAATATTGGATATACACTATGAATGATGATGTACATGTACATCAAGATTGTTATATCCAGGAACCAAAGAGTGGTCAAACAAGAGCCCTATCTTCATAAGTAAGAAGGGCTAGCATATCAGATTTGGCCATCCAGGTTTCAGCAAATAAATAATTTTTTGGGGGAAATTGCAAGAAAATAATGTATTCTTGATGTCTCTACCTTAAGTCAGTCATGCTCATCATGTGTACACTACTATTATATTACATGAATATTGTATTTATTGTTAGTAATACATATCTTAGTAGCAGTTGGTTCTAATGCCAGTTATGTAGTGCTAAAGTCGGTCATATAACTGGCTTATAGGTCTCAATCTTGTAAAGCATCACATGGTTTCCTTCTAGTTTCATAAGGTGGCACTTATTCAGGGCAGGTCCTTTCTCCGTCGACACTCTTCTTCATGCTCATATAACTTCTTTCTTATGAATTTACACAGCTTAATCCCTTGTGCAAGTTACTTTGCTTCTCTTTCTTGTGGATTCACATTTAGAATCCACCATGCTCCAAGAGATGTATTAGTTGGTATTGAAGATTTGTTCTATTCTTCAAACTTTCAAAGTTCCTACACCCCTGCATGAGGGTTTCCTGGAATCTTTAGCATCTCTGCAAATTGTCTTTTGTTGTCGTTTGTAATATCTTCTATTTAGGTTATTTTCCCTTGCATTGAGGAGTGTGAAAAGGCACCACTTTGTAGGGTGTTTTTTGCACACCTTCTAAGTCATTAACAATGATCTCTTTTAGGCACTTCCCTAAATGATAGTATACTGCTATTCAGATACCATTATTACAGTGCTCACAATGGCTTCTTGCAGCCTACTATATAACAACGCTATAAACAATTGTAGAATTCATTCAGTATTCCAGAATAACCTCAAAACTTCTGTGTATGGTGCCCTCAATGATCTGAACTAGCTCGTGGGACTAGTAAAGAAGTGGTTGAGGCTTGATGGAAGTGGATTTTAATAGAAAATAGGTTAGTCTTTGGCGACTCATATTCAGGTCCTGTATGTTAACGTATATAACATTGACTTATTGCCCTCTAGTGAGCCACATTATTATTTAAATAATAAGTGTAATTTTGTTTTAATTTTAGGTACCCGGCTTACTAATCATGATCCATTGCATCTATACATAGTGTATTTATAATTTTATAGACCACATTCATTGTATGGGACATTGAGTTATATAATCATCTTTATAAAAGGTTTATCATGCCTATGATCACTTCTCAAATATCTCTCTTTCTTCTTTAGTATTTACATGTTGAATTGAGTTGAGTCTTGTCACTGTTGTTCCTCAAGGGGATCTGGTTTAAAACTTGACATGGTATCAGAGTAGGGGTGACCCTCTCACCCAAATTGAAGCAAAACAACATCATAAATGTGAATGGAGAGAGCAAGATGGATAGGAATGAATTGCAGACCTGAATATTTGAAGAGCAAGAACTGTCATTGAGTTGCAAATATGCTAGACCTGAAATAGTCCTTCCGGGTGTAGGAATGGGTGCTTCTGAACTCACAATCCTATCCCCATTCCCAAATTGGGCTTTGGCGTAGCTCCTCCATTATCGGTAGTGGGAGTGGAGTTGCCATGGATTATTTCACACCCACCAGTCTCATGAGCAAACACAGGGAGAGAGGAATGTGTGCTTGAACATTGGGTGTGCAGGAGGTGTTGTTCATTTCCAGGAAGGCAAAGCTAGTCCCCTTAGGTGGACAAGTTCTTGCATGGCCAAGAGGATCGAGCATTGACTTAGCAGGAGTCATTGGTGTTCATGATGGTGGTCTTTACAAGTTGTCAGGACGTCCAACCCAGGCCTTGGTACATGACAGTGATAGTATATGTGAGTTTTGGCATAGGAGATTGGGACACTTGCATTATAGGGATTTTCCAATGTTGAAGAGGATGGTTACAAGTCTTCCAGAGTTTGGAGCAGAGCACCAGGGTGTATGCAGGGGTTATGCACTTGGCAAGAATGCCAAGGCTTCTTTTTCGAGTAGTGATATTAGTTCCAAGGGGATCTTGGATCTAGTACATTCATATGTGTGTGGACCGATGTCAATTCCATCTTTAGAGTGGTTACTTGTACTATGTGACTTTCGTTGATGATTATTCTAGGAGGACATGGATCTTCTTCATGAAGACCAAGGATGAGGTCTTCAATTGATTCAAGGAGTTTAGGGTTCAGGTGGAAAATCAGACAGGAAAGAAGATCAAGGTATTGAGGTCAGATAACGGGGGTGAGTATACCTCCAACGACTTCAGGGATTTATGCAAGGAGCAGGGATCAAGAGGGAGTTGATAGTGTCTTTCAACCCACAACAAAATGGGGTTGCAGAGAGGAAGAATTGGACCATAATTGAGGCTGCTAAGGCGATGTTGCATGACCATGATCTACCTATGTTGCTTTGGGTAGAGGCATGTAACACGACAGTCTATGTTCAGAACATGAGTCCTCATCAGATCTTGGAGGACAAGAATCCTGAGGAGGCATTCACAGGAGTGAGACCAGAGATAGGGCATCTGCGGATCCTTGGTTGTCCAGTTTACATCCATGTTACTAAGGAGAAGAGGACTAAGTTAGGACCTTCTGGGAGGAAGGGCATGTTTGTGGGATACAACGAGACTTCGAAGGCCTACTAGATCTACATTCCAGGACAACGACAGATTGAGGTTAGTCGGGATGTCAGGTTTGAGGAGGAGTTGGATTTCAGGAGGTCTCGAGAGACCACAATAGAGATAGATGGTGAGGAGCAGGAGGCTCCGAAGGTTGAGGAGAGTACAGGTCCATCCAATACATGGGTTCAACCTTCAGGCCATGAGGAGTCAAAGGAGTCAGTGGACCGTCCTAGTGATGAGGAAATTAGGCCTGTTATCCCCTATCTTGGGGATAACTAAGGAGAGTATGTCTCGAGGCCCACAGGTCCTAGACATGGAGTATTGAAAGACATATGACTTGAGCTTGGTCCTGGAGGGCCCATCTTCTCTTCAACGCCTCCTACCTATCAACAACAACAACATCCATCCCATCGGCTTGGTTTTGAAGTAACAGTGGGTCTTGCTCCATGAGGTACTGAGTCCGGGTATCATGGTATGTGTCATTCTGATTCTCAAAACATTTGAATATGTGCATTGAATTCTCTTTTGTTTCATGACGTTTGCTTGGAAATTATGCCCTTTAACTTGTCCATACCTAGGGGGATGACAGAATGCCCTAGTAAGTTGGTTCCTTTAGGGATGAGTTGCCATTGGGTGGGTCTATGAAAGGTCATCGTTCATTCCTTCCATACTTAACACTTTTCATCATTATCCCTCTCATCTATCCCCTACATTGGTGTTGTGGGTGGGAAATCCCTCCTACGGACTAGCACTAAGGGTTTTATCATGCATGCAGAAATGACCTAAAGATTCTTACCTTTTACCATCATCCCATGCCTAAACCCCCATTACTCATATGTAAATACAAGGCTCAATGGATTAAGTTGACGTACCTTATTTTTCGTGTTTGATGTCGATCCCTTTTCGCACTTGGTCGTTCTTTGACTGCAACTCTCCTCCCAATGCTAACCTGCATTCACTAAAGACAAACAAAGAACTCCACATGCATTTGATCTATGAACTAACGGGTTAGAGATTTAATCAATCATACAATCAATATTCCAATAATGACAATCTCATATGGCAGGATGGGAAAAGCAATTCTTTTATTAGCTTCACAATGATACCTTACAATGATAAAGTTGGCTACTGCTCCTCGATCTTGGTCCTGGGCTCTTCTTCCACTGTCTTCCAACTGCTTTTCTCTATACTTCTCTTTGCACAAGGATGGATAAAGGTTGGGACAAAGGGAATGCTTAATCGGGTATAGTTTCTTTACTATGATTCTCCTCCTTTCAAATAGGACCCCTACCCCTTCTTTTATAGGCTAGAAGGAGCTAGGTATTTGGTCGAATGACCGGCCATGCATGGCCGAAAGGTTTAGTTAACTTGCCCAAAGCTGTGTTTCGTCAACAACTTTCCTTTTTTCGTGATTTTGAAGGTCCACGCGGGCTGTAGTGGGTCAACTAGCGTGGACATTGCAGATACACGTGGGCTCTAGTGGAGCAGGGTGCGTGGACCTTTAAAAATGGAGTTTTTTAGAAGAGATGTTCAGTAGTGGATTGGAAAAGAAGGAGTATGAGATGGCATGATGCCAGGTAAGCATGTTTGGTGCAAATTAGGGTTATAACAATTGGTTCTGGCATTGGGTTTGCCAGGCTAGTAAGGGTTGTACCTTGCCTTGTGGGAAGAAGGCGCTAAAGGCCCAGAGGGTAAAAGTAGTTGGAAAATGTTAAAATCCAAGATGAAACCTTGAGATGCTTTGCCCAGGATTCCCGATAAAGCAATAAAAGGGTTCTCAGCAAGAAAAGGGGACCCGTAAAATAAAAATAAAACTCAAGGCCTAGTTGGTGGATAGAAGGTCTCATCATGAGCCGACCTATTAGGTCCATGGACATGCAACGATATGACACTACTATTCATCTGGTCACCAAGCCAGGGTAGTGGCTCTTGGTGGCATAACCAAGAGAAAGGGGGTCTCATCATGAGCCAGCCTTCGCATTTCCGTGAAATGTTTGTGGGTAATGCTGTCACCACTGGTCACCACACTAGGACAGTGTACTCCAACTATTCTCTTAAAAAAGAAAAAGCAATAAGACAAAGAGTAAAGGGCATTGAATGGGCTAGGAAACAATTGCATCCATGACAAGGTGCAACTCACCCTCTACAGAGGCACCCACAAGTAAGACCTACATTTCCCTGTCATCACTGCACCCCTTACCTAAACATTCCCTACACCATCTCATACATTTACATGACCTAGATTGGTCTTCACCTGGGAAACACCCCACACTTGAGGAGGATTAGCCCAATAGGACATCTTGAGACCCTCTCCAAACCTGGCTTGTTAAATAGCATAACGTCTTTGAGCATTTGTCTGGGTAAAGGGGAGTTTGATGCACATGTTTGGGTAACTTGATTATTAGATGTGATTAACATTGCTATGATCCTTGTGACTTATGAGCCCATGGAGGGCATACTTCTTGTTGCTGCAAGACCATGCCCGACGGACAAGTACATATGGGGAGATGATTAGTTCGAACCTCCATGGGGCTAAAAGCCCACCGGATTGATGCTGTGACCCTAGCCAGGGGCAAAGGGATACCAAAGGCTTGCACCAGAGAAAAAGGAGGGCGTCCCACCAGAGGCACTTTGGCAGGCCTGGACCTAGGGGGGTCTTGCTCTCCCACCATGACGTTGGCCCTTGAAGGCCCCTGATGTCATCATTTTGAGCCTTGACGTCATCCAGTCAGGGTTTTGGCATGAGGACGGCTTGGTTGGCACCTATGGCAGCTTCTGAGGCCTTTTGAGGCCTAACGTTTCACTTTGGAGGCCTAGCGTTCCATGAAGGGGCCTAACATCACCCTAGGAGGGGCATGACATCATCCCTAAAAGACAAAATTAGGGTTTTAATTGTCAATTTGATGTAAAATTGGATTTTTGATGTAAACTAGCCATGTTGGCCTTTTTTGACCTAAAATGTAATTAAAGGTCATTGTATTGTATAAATAGAGTGTTAAGACTCATTTTTTCATCCTCTATCACTCACACAAGTGTGAGGTCTGAAATTCGGCCTCTTTTAAGGCTTATTGGCTGAAAAAAGTGGTGCACAACTCTCGGAGGAACCTATCTTGGTGTATTTTTACATTTTCATGGTGGAAAGTCTTCGACTAGGGTTTGTGGCTAGATTATTCTTGATGACGTACGTAGAAATATGCAATCCTTCTTTATTTTGAATGGTTATGGTACATTTACTTGTTCATTTATAAGATTATGAAATTGCTATTGTGAAACCCTAGGAGAAAAGCACATGTTATTGTCCTTTTCTTTATAACTCTTCACCTACTTGATTTTGCTAGAAGACACCTTCCTTGAAGAATATACTAGAGCCCTACCTTAGTAGCACACTAGTATCATTGTTTCATTGAGCTTCATACATTTATTTCAAGCTTGACCTAAAGAAGAAGGAAATCGCTAGGGCCTAGGGTTACCTATTTCCTAGCATCTTTTCCTTCTAGGGTTTTGGATATTGAGGCCTTAGGTTACTAACACCTCAATCATCCTCCCTCTTCCTTTAGCTCAACTATTATCATTTGTTGTTTCCCTCTAAGAAATGCCGCTGCAATATTGACTCCATTTACCCTAAAAGGCACTAGTTCATACCTTGCAAGTTATTGATTGATTAAAACAACTCTCAAACCATCTACTTTAAGACCTTTACTAACTATTTCTAACTTCAGATTAGACTAACCTACCAACTAATTTGCTGCTGTTGCAAAAGATTGCTATAGCCATCTATAACAGCAACAAATTCATCTTAACAACAACAAATTCATCTTAAATGCAAGTTTTAAAGTTGATTATACATTGCCATCATTGCTTCTGCCAATTACTATCATTTTGTCAAGTTTATATTATCTTTTCTGGTCATTTTTGAAGCTTTATTGAGGCATAACTGTTAAACTATTGCTATATATACATTGCTGTTATAAATACTTCTGTTACTTCAGCTTTTATATCAGCTTGTTCTTTTTATCAAAGTCCATGGTTTTATGAAGCACTAACATCATATGGTACTTGCAAATAGTATTTTTCTTGTTGTCTTGTTCTGGGAAGGTACACTTAAATATTACTTTGCTTCATCTCATTAAAACCCTTGGAACTTTTGATCAGAGTGACCTGTGAGAGGGGTGGGACTTTCTTGATACTTTTACCTTAGGCTTCTCAAACCCCTAGGTCACTGGGGACGTCTCCCCTGGGGTACTACTTGTAGATTTTCTAAGGTCTTATGAGGCTGCCAACTAAGGTCTGTGTTTGACCTTAGTTTGGCTCTAAGTTTCAACTCTGTGGCTGTCCCTTGTTGTTTTAGGACAGCAAACAATCACCAACTTTCAACTCAATATTTTGATGGTTAAGTGTCCTTTTGAGGTGCCCTTGCAAGTGTTTTCTTTACTCAAATGTTAGCACATGCAATATACATAAAAAAAAAATAACACTACCTCTAGATCTTTTAACTTTAAAATGCCGATCTACACTTCTAAGCATGCATGAAATTGACACATATGTTTTTGGTCAACATGACCCTGGAAAAAACCCCCATGGGGAAAACCAGTTTGGAGCAGATATATATAGAAGGCCTCAAAGCAAAATGTACAACACATGAAACATATATAAGTGAACTTGGTACAATAGCAACCACTCTCGGATGCCTTGGAGTTCCTTGAAGACCTCCCCACAAGCCTTGTGAAGTAAGGCGCCCCGTGCCTTGGTGTGCCTTTCTTCCTTTGCTTGCCTTTGTCTTTTTCCTGATGCCTTTGCTTTGACTTTGCTCTTGCTTTGCCTTTGTTTTTCCCTTTGTAGTAGCTCCCTTCTCTCAAGAAAGCCTCCCACAAGATGATGGTGCGCCCCTCTCCTCAAGAGCGCCCCCTCCTCATGCAAAACTCCAAATAGTGTGCCCTCCTTCACCCTTGCGCCCTCTATGCTCTAGAGTGCGCCTCTCCAAGGTGAATGGGTCTCTCCTCAAGGTAAGGGCCTCTCCCACACTAGATGTGCCCTCTCCTCTAGCATGTGTGCCCCTCCTCCTAAAAGCTTGCACCCTCACTCATAATGGCTCCCTCCATAGCTCAAGAGCAAGCCACAACCAAATGAATGAACCTCCAACTAATGGACAAAGCCTCCTCTACTAGAAGTGCGCCCTCCTCACGAGGTTGCGCCCCTCCTCTAGTAAATGTGCCCTCCACCACAAGATGTGCACCCTCTCTAGGATAGTAGCCAAGCCTCCATGGAAGACCTCTCCAAGCAACCTAAACTCAAGCAATGGCTTCCTCCTCAAACCCTCAAATAAGTGTGCCCTCCTCTCCTCAAGAAATGAACCCAAGCTCTCCTCCTCTTCTCATAAGTGAGGAATGAGTCTCATAAATGCACTATACCCTCCTTTAGCCTCCTTTGGCCAAACCCTAAAAGATCAATGGCATAGATCCAATCTAGCCAAGTCTAATCAATGGGTGAGATTCAATCCCTAAATCTCACTTAGGAAACCCACTTTCCTTAGTTTTCTTTATGTCTATTAATTCACCCACTTTGTGAATTAATTGTCACTTTAATGACTTAAGTGACATATTTCACTTTTGACTTAAATCTCCTAAGTCAAAGTGAAATTAGAATCATAAGGTAAAGTAACAAGGTTAATAGTCTCCCCCTTTGTGTTTAGAGACTCATAAACACATGGGGACCACTTTCCAAGGTACCCAAATTTCAACACTACTCCTAAAGAGAAAGAGGTGTCTTGTTTAGGTGACAGTGATAGGACTGTTAGAAATAATAGGTGTGCGCGTTTAACCATAGACAATATAGCAATATTGTCACCCAACCATAGGTTGAAGCCACCCCCGAGCGCCTTAACCTTGACAGACAATAATTCTGGAAGCAAACCCTAGGCCTAATAGCCAATCAATGTAGTATACCTCTCTCTAGAGCTAGCACACAAGGCAGAAAGTCCAAACCATAACCAATAGAAAGTCCAAGCCTAAACCAAGAATACAGGTTGCAATAGCTGCTGTTGCAGCTACTCTCCAGACTTGCGCACTTACTCAGTTTCTACAGTGCACACTCTTACATTTCTGTAGCTGCGAGATCTGTCCTTAAAATGAGCTCTGGCATCCTGTATTTATACTGTTTCTCCTTAGTTGTCTGGGCCGACTTCTCATTCTGGAGGCTAAACACTCAATATTAAATATTTCCTTTCGCCGACTTGTCTTCTAGGGTTATGTCCAATGCTTTAGGGTTTCTTCTTGCTTCCCAGAATATTCTATTCTTGTCAGGATTACACGTGGAGTTTAATACCTTCCGCAGCTACCATAATATCAACACTCCATCCTAGCTAGGGAGGTATTGAAGGCAATGGTCTTGAGCACAAACATACCATTCAACTGGTAGCATCATCATAGCCATACAATCTATCTCATGATTAGATCACGAGCACCATCATCATTATCAGTATCAACTGATAGCATCAACTACATCATCTCTCGAAGCCATACTCCATCTGAGTAATCAGGCATGATGCTGAATAAGTCACTCAGTCCACAGAGTGATACAAGAACCATTCTTCTCATCCGGACATATGTCCTAGAAGAATAACTATTCC
>JASDQU011026213.1:8570-19498 GCA_032191745.1 Picea mariana
GTTAAATCATATCTAGTAACTAGGGTCTACCCCCCTTGGCTTCCCTAGGAGTAAGCCTAGAAGGAAGAGGTTCCAGTCAAGGTGACAGTGTGGACTGTGAACCTAGGCATTGTGCCTCCAAGGACACACTAAGTGAGCTAGACTTTGCTCACGTTTGCAAGTGTGTATTAGGACGACAACAAAACCTTTTTGAATGATCTCCCACTATGCGTGTGTCCAGCCTCTGCGTCATTGTCGTTGTCTGAATTTTCTAACATTAGCTTTAAAACCCACTGATTACTGTATCTTCAGGATATTCTTCTCATGCAATAGCATCCTAATCTTCAGTTTCAAAAAGTTTAGAAACTTCCCTTTAGGTCCCTTGAAGAAATATCTCTCTGCTTGGCTATATGATTCCACCGTGTCAATAGAAAATTTAGTAATGTACCCTCCAATAGTGTTATCAAATTAGAGATCTATTGCTCTAGACACAACGTTATCGACTTTCTTGACTTTCTTAATCAACGCCACTATCCAAACCACAGGTGGTCTATATCTGATTTCGAACTGAGTGTCTGCTAGTCTGGCTAGCCACTCATACAATTCCTAATGAACTCCTGCAAATAAAATCTCGTGCACGTCAGTAAAGATGTATCTTCCCAACCAGTCTTTTGTACTAATGCTAGGGTTTTTGTTCTGAGCTTTGGCGAAGTCCCTTTCCTGTTCTTCTATCCACTTCTGAATCGTTGTCTTTGATGGAAACCACCTTGACATTCCCTCAAGAAGATCTCGATCCCGACAACAAAACCATTTGTTGGTACAAGGGCAGACCCAGAGTTCAACTCTAACGACGCACCAACAAACCCTAACTACTAGCCCTTTCGGCAACACCGACGAAGCAGAAGAAGTCTCACCTGAAGTAACAATAGGAGGGTTGTAGAACACAAGTGTCTACAACCAGAGGAAGAGCAAGATGATTCCAGAATAACAATGAAAGATAACCTAGAGATTCTTAACAGTAGTATGCTTAACTTCACAAAGTTAATTATATTTCTTATCTTCAGTAAGGAAAACAACAATGCAATAACAATATAACAGATAGCAAATAACACAACATCAACTACATAGAACAACAAGACTTTTCGTGGTTCACCCTCTCCCTAGGGCTACATCCAAAAAACTGTGTTTATTGATAAAGTAGATGGAAATACATAGTTCTGTCTATGCACTCAGCTGTAGATCCTTCTCTATCTTCCTCTTTCACTCCCCTCCCTGCGCACCCATCTACAGAGTAGATCTTCGCACCCAGCTGAAGATCCAAAAAAGCAAATTTTTTTTAGGACTTAACACTTTTACCTCTTGATCTCTCTATCATCCTCCTCTCTCAACTCTTCTAGACCTTTATTTATCATTCCATGACTCTTAGAAACCCTAGAACAAAGTTCAAGTGCCAAAATCCTAGGTTCACATAACCCACATTTTAAGGACTTCGCCGACCTGTTCTTTCTTCTTCCCCACGAGTTGCTCCAAAGCACCCATTAGTGTCTTCTTCAGCTTGCTGACTTGTCCATGACCTATCCTCTTTGTTGCTTTGTCTTTCTCTTTCAACGACTTGCTTTCCCTTACTTTATTCCTCCTTTTATGCTTCTTTAACCACTTCGACCCCTCCTCGGTTTGTGTGTCTTCCGCACACTTCATACTTTCTTTCTTCTTCTTTAATATTTGCTTTCTTCCTTAATACCTGACCAAGGGCCAACAAGTTTTAAAATAATATAAAATTATAGTTAATTTGTTCATAAAACAAGGGAAAATAGAATACATACAATGTGGAAAATATTTTAATAAATATTGTTTTTATTGTTTTAAGTTTATATCTCACACATACTTAAATTATCATAAATGTCTTATTTATAATATATTATGATATTTTAACAACCTAATTTATAATATTGATTAAACTTTGTGGATGTAATAAATCTAATTTCTAGTACCAATATTAATATTGCATTGTATTAGACATATATTCAACTTCTATTGTAAGAAATATTAATGAATCCTTATTTTAATGTAATTGTTATTAAATGTTGTTTATTCTAACTAGAAGTGACATACTGGCATGATATATTATACTTTGATGGGGTTGGTGGGCTTTGAAGCTACGATGAGGAGAGTTTGGTAATTTTTGTGGAAAATGGAGGACGAAGTGGTGGATTTTTCTTAGGTCAACAAATCTAGTTGAATATAGTTATCAATCCTCATGGGTATGTGTCATCCCCTACATGAATAATCCAGACGAGAGAAAACCCGTTGGAGGAGACTGTGGAGATCCTCAATGAGTTGGTGAAATCACATTTTGATAGCCAAACAAATGACAATGATATACCATGTGATGAGTCGTCGGCCGAGGACATAATACAATTGATTGGGAGTCAATGTGAGGAATGGGTTTTAACAACAAAGTACTCCTCAATAGATCTATTGGATCATTGGAATTATGTTCTATGCATGGGACCATATGGAGAGTTACCATTGGCACATGGGAAAAAATTTTGCACCATAAATTCCTCTACCAAAATACCACTGGACTTGGAATTAGGAACATCCAACTCCTCTTTTCATGGCAAGGATGGAAATAATGGTTGTTTTTTTTAGAGAGGTTTCATTTGAGCTATGCTATACTATGACCTAATGAGTGGGATGATGTCCTATGACTCAAATGTTTTAAGGTTTCATAAGTCAGAAATTTTGGGACCTCCAAGGGTTGAGAAGTCAATGAATCATCGCAAGTGTATTAAGAGGAAGCAATAAATAATAAACCTTTATCTAGTTGAAAACAAAAAATTACATGAGATTTTGGAAATGAAGGACTTGACATTGGTTGGTCAATTCACGGTTAGAAGAATGGGAGGTGATATTGTAAAGGCTTGGACAAAGGAAAACTTTGAAACAATGGTAGCATACACTCCTCAAAGTCTGGTTCTGGTAAAAGGGTGGATGGTATGGATATTTAGGTTCATGGTTGAGGCTAACAAAATTCTCTAGAATAGGTGGAAGTGTGGATCTCAAACCCTATTTCTAAAAAAATGGCACTTGGATTTTGATGTTTGATCAACATGCATGGAGCATTTACAGATCTAGGTAAGGCATTGAGGGCTCCCCCTGATTCTTTGGTCGAATGAGGTTTCTATGGAAATTGGAAACGCTTTACAAATATTTTATGAGGTGGATAAATCCTATTGTGAATATGGGTATATGGGGATGGCTCAAATCCTAGTAGAAATGGATTTGAAAAGGGGTTTGTCAAACTCTATCATAATTAAAAAAGGGACTTGAGATATTATATCAACCTATCTATTACAAAACCATTCCATTCAAGTGTGGAAGATGTCATGTTCATGGCCATGTAGAACTTGAATGTCCATTACCAAATAGAAGGAATATCTGGGTGCAAAAGGAGTAGTAAGGTGCTTTAATGAAGGCTCTAAGGATGGTGCAAACTCTCCCAGGGTTATGTACCCATTGAGGACAGTTTGAAAAAAAAAAAAAATCCAAAGGGAACCTCTTTGATGGAAGCAAACGACATGATGGACATAGGTCTATGTGTGTCACAAATTTTGAAAACTGAAAAAGATCAGAAAAAAAGACCTTGGGTGAATCAGGTAAGTTAAAAATTTCCCCTCCCTCCCCTCATAATAGAAAGAATTCTGGAATTTTGTATTTTAGGTCTTGGGGGGCAGTTCTAGATAGAAGGGATGCAAAACTGTTGGAGATATTACACACTCACCTAGTAATTATTTTTCCTAAGTTTACTAATCACTATGAGGGTCTCGTATTTTTTAGGAGAATTCCTAAAAATTAGGGCACATTCCCTCTTCAGCTGGACTTTAGTTAGGAGTTCAGTTAGACTGGTGGAAAGTTCAATTAAACTAGTGGAGGTAACTCATGCATGTAGTAGTTGCTTTTCTTTTATGCAGTAGTTGCTTTTCTTTCATGCAGTAGTTGTTTTTCTTTCATGCAGTAGTTGTTTTTCTCTCATGTAATAGTTGCTTCTTTCATGCTCAAGAGAAGGAGGTCACATATCTCATGCATGCAGGAATTTCTCTATCTTCCACATATGTGAACTCAGTTAACTGGTGATTTCTTTGAAAATTAAGTGAGACTAGTTATTAGCTGATTCTCATTACAGTGAGTTAGTGTCCAAATCTCCTTTAAATCACTACTATGGCACATGTACTCCTAATATTAACACATTTATTCTCTTGGACTATATGTGTGTGTATATTACTCATTCAATATCATCAGTTAGTATGATCGATAGAATTCATTCATTCTTTCTCTCATATTTGTCTCTCTCTCTTTTCTCTTGCAAGATTTGTGTGATTTTCTTTAGCTAGGTTCTGTGTGCTTAGTTTCAAGGTTTTCACCCAAACTTCACATGGTATCAGATCCCACAGGTTACTAGAAGCAAGGCGCATAGGTATTTTTTGCATGTTCAAAAGGAAGATTCAGTCAGGAAGGAATGGATTCAACACAACAATCAACTATGTAGGTTATTATTCTCACACCATACAACTATTTCAAATGGAAGCCAAGGATAGAACGCTTTCTCAGTAGTAAAATATTGTATTGATTGACAATGGCTACAAAGGTAGAACCAACATTAGCAATTGAGAAATCCAATTATTTTAACCGCATAGATGAGGCCCATGGTCATCTTTGCATGCCATTATCTCACGACTTATGGTTTCATGTTGATGCTTGCAAGACTCCAAACGAGATTTGGACCACACTAGATAGCCTCTTTGGAAAGAAATATGCAATGAGAGGTCATATTCTCAAGGTAGAGTTAAATTCTTTGGATACAAAAAGATTTGATAATATTCAGGATTTTCTTACGAAATTCAAATGTCTTCTCCTTTAGATAAAAGAATGTGGTATTGATAAGTCTAAAAAAGAAAAGTAGTTGGTTCTTGCAATTTTGGAAAAACTTGGATTGGAATAGGTTGTGATTGTCTCTACTTTTCATTCTGGCAGGTTTACTCGAGGATCAACTTGGAACATTCCTTCATTGGCATAGTTTGTTGAGGAAATAATGTATGAGTAGGATAAGCTCATCAAGATGGGTCTAATCAAGGATTCCAAGGTGCATGCACTTGTTGTGCATGAGAGCAGTGACAAATCCTATCTGAAAGACAAACATAAAGGAAAGGGAAAGGCTCATTCTGAGCAAGAGGAAGAAGGCAATTCCTCCAATGGATCCTCAGGTTCCAAAGGTAGAAAGGGAAAGAAAGGGAAGCCAAAATGTGGTTACTGCAATCATGGCTCTCATACTGAATCAACATGCATGAAGAAACAAATTKATCTCATGGCRTTGGTACTTAAAAAGAACAATAYTGGGGCACACATTCCTTGGGCTACCAATAAGAWGTCAAAAGATAAAGCACCAACAAAACGAGGTAATTCTCATGCTTTGATTGTTATTCATTCTTCTCCCAATGCATGGATTTTGGATTTCGCATCCMATCACATGGCAKCCACAAAAGATGTATTTTCATCTKTAACGGCTAGCACARACCCTCCCATMYTCATGGGTGATGATACTCCAGTAGAGGTCACTAGACATGGGAGAATAGAGCTCCAACATGGAATCTTTGATAATGTCTTTCATCTTCCAAAACTCTACATGAATCTACTCTCTATCTATCAGATAACACAGTCAGGTAAAAGTGTGGAGTTCACAACGGATTCTGTGACCATATATGACATGCATGCCAACTCTAAGATTATTGTTGGTGAAGTCAATCACCGGTATTAGTTGTATACATTCTCTAAGTTTATTGCCAAATATGATTTCTCATTACTACTGATTCATTTTGATGGTGATAGTAGATTTGTGTAATGTTCCCAAACCATTTTTTGCTGGAAACACTAACTGCTCACTATCTACTGTTGTTTGGATGCATGTATGCAGGTTTACTCATGAAGTTGCATTTAGGGTTTATATGTATTTGATTATCAAAGCATGTAGACATAGATCCGAAGATGCATCATAAAGAAGTAAAAGATATAACAAGAGACACCAGTTATGGAACCAAATAACACAAATCTAACCTTTATTTAGATAATATAGAAAACCTGGTACAATAGATCTGCAGATATGGAAGAATATCAAATAAAGCCTCTAGATGGAATAAGAGTTGCTACAAAATGATCAAGACTAAAGATACAAGCCTCCCAAGTCTGGATAATAAGTTGAAGATCAATACACGATTAACTTCTTCCCCTCCAAGGTCCAAGTCCAAACCCCCTGGATGAAGTTGCACCCTCCTAGTTAGCCGAGAAACCCAATAATTCAGCCATGCTTCTAGAAGCCTCAAAATGATCTGAAACTATATGGAATGATAGATCAGGGCAAGACAAACCCCCTCCTGAAGTCTCAGACTGAAATATAAATATATGCTCTTCAAATGACTAAAACTGCAAATTGAACTACACCCTCCTTAAGACTGCAGAGACCCAATAATTTGGCCTCTTGGATAGGAGCCTCCAAATGCTATGCAACTCGCTAGAAATGTAGATCGGGGCTAGACAAGCCCCCTGGTGAAGTCTCTAGTTGAAATATGAGGAAATGCCCTTCCAAACTGTCTATATCTCTTTCCATAGTGCGCCCTCCTTCTCTCCAACTTTTGCCAAGCACCAGAAAATCAAATGGCAAGTAAACCTCTCTCCAAATATTCTAGGAATGATGGTTGAGGCCCTATAGAGAAAACCCAGATGACCAATAACCCAAAAACCTCCTCTATCTCTTGGATCGAATATTTATTCCTTCAGTGGTGCACCCCCGTTGCTGAAAACCCCCAAGGTTATGTCCTGCTTCTTCCTTGAATGATTGTTGGTACCTATAGCTAATATAGAATGGTGTGGGTGGAGTATTTCATCCTCGAGACCAAGATTGGATCAAGTGAGGTGGGATCTTTCACCACCGAGTTTATCTCTAGAGTTTGTATTCTCAAAACCCTCAAAATTGTTTGTGCTTCAAGAGCCCAAAAGAAAAATGCAATAATAATTCAAAAGTGCATGAGAAGTGTGCCCTTCCTTTATTTTATACTTCAATTATATTTCTTTGTTGAGTTAGTTAACCCCTAGGGTTAACTCCTATCTTACCCCCACGTGCTCTTTTCTTTCCCTTAGTTACCTTTTCTTTTCAAAGTCAACTCAATAATATAATGTTGAGCTTAGATGATGGCTTTTAGCTGAATTTCTCCCCATATTGCATGAGACTATATTCTAGTGGGGATAACTAGACTAATGAGTCTCCAACCCTATTCATCAATAGGTGGGGGACATTACAATCTCCCCTGCTAGAAATTGCTTGCCCACTAGCGATTTTGAACCTGTCTCCTGTAGCACCTATTCACTTTCCCAAGTAGCATCCTCAATAGGTAAGTTATTCCATTTGACTAAATATTCCTTGATGCTTCTCCTCCTTAACTTCTTTTCCCAAACTTCTAGCACCTCTTTGGGTATCAGTATCAATTTCCCTTCTTCATCTAAGGGTGGAATTTCCTCAATAGGAATGATGGGTTGGCCTATGACTCTCTTCAAGCATGAAACATGGAAAACATTGTGTATTTTGCTGCCCTGTGGGAGATCAAGCTCATATTCCATAGCCCCTACTTTTTTGTTGACCCTGTATGGTCCAAAGAAGTGGGGTTGGAGCTTTTATGCTCCACTTCTCTTAATGGATGCATGTCTGTACGATTGGAGCCTCAAGTAAACCAAATCACCAACCTCAAATGTGCGCTCCATCTTGTGCTTGTCTACTTGAACCTTTTTCTAATTATGCACCCTTTGCAGGTGGTCCTTCAGTTCTCTGAGTATATCTTGACTCTGTTGAATCCAATCCTGAACCATAGGGTCCCTGCTGTCACCAAAGATAATGTCCATAAAGGAGAGAGGATCATAATTGTATAAGGCTCTGAATGGTGTCATACCAATAGACATATGATGGGTGGTGTTGTAGCATTATTCTCCCAAATGAAGCCACCTAACCCATGCCTTTTGCTGCCTTGATACATAATTTCAGAGGTAGCCTTCCACACACTTGTTGATTATTTCTGTTTGACCATCAGTTGGAGGATGGTAGTTGGTGCTAGGGGTTAAGGCCATACCTACCAACCTAAATAGTTCTTGCCAAAAGGTGCTCATGAACCTGTTGTCCCTGTCACTCACAATGGTCTTGGGTAGACCATGTAATCTAAAAACCTCCCTAAAGAACAAATCTGCGACCTATGATGCACCGTAGTCTGTAGCAATGGAGAAAAAATGTGCAAACTTGGTTAACCTGTCTACCACCACAAAAATACAATCTTTTCCCTGTGCTTTGGGAAATACTGTGATGAAGTCCATAGATATGTTCTCCCATTTGTGCTATGGGATGGGTAGTGGTTGTAATAATCTTGTTGGATGGGTGTGCTCATCCTTGTTTACCTGACAAGTAGTGCATTCCTTGATGTGGCGCATTACATCTTCCTTCAAACCTTTCCAGAAGAATCTTTCCCCTATATGTCGATAAGTCTTGACAAACCCTTGATGTCCTGCCACTGGTAAATCATGGCATGCTTGTAGTACCTTGGCCTTAAAGGTTGACTCAGGAACCAAGAAGATTCGACCCTTGTAGTAGATGATGTCATCCATTATTCTTAAGTTTTCATCATGTAACTGTCCATCCATTAATTGACATGCAAATTGGTTCTTTGAGTATTCCACCAAAAGGTGGGCCTTCCAGTCAACTGAGATATCAGTGATAACATAAACTGATGGCCTCCTGGATAATGCATCTGCCACTACATTATTCTTCCCTTTGACAAATTCAATGTTAAAATCATAAGCATGTATCTTGCTAACCCACCTCTGCTGCCTCTCATTTAAGTCCTTTTGATCCAAAAAGTACTTAAGACTGTTGTGATTTGTCCTCACCACAAATTTCGCTCGAACCAAATATTGCCTGAACTTAGCTAATGCGCGCATGATGGCCAACATCTATTTTTCATTGATGGTATAGAGAAGCTCAGGACCCCTCAATTTTCGGATTTCATAGACAATAGGGTGTCTATTCCGCATAAGCATTGCTCCATTGCCCTCCTCGGAGGCATGACACTCCACTCTGAATGGCTATGCGAAATCTGGTAGAGCCAAGACTGGGCACATACTCATTACCTTTTTCATTTTGTCAAAAGTCAATTGTGCCTCTGAACTCTGCCTGAATGCTCCCTTCCTGGTCAAATTGGTCAAAGGTGCACAGAGCTATGAGAAGCCTTTGACAAACCTCATGTAATAGCAACAAATGATAAGAAACCCCTTCAATTCTATGAGGGTCTTAGGTGTGGGCCAATCAAGTATAGCTTGTATATTCTCTTGGTGTACTTGTACCCCTTTTACCTCAGTGATGTGTCCGAAATAGAGGACCTCTGTCATTCCAAATTCAAATTTGGATTCCTTAGCAAACAAACATTACCCTTCGATGATAGCT
This sequence comes from Picea mariana, assembly GCA_032191745.1. Taxonomy (NCBI): domain Eukaryota; kingdom Viridiplantae; phylum Streptophyta; class Pinopsida; order Pinales; family Pinaceae; genus Picea; species Picea mariana. Next base: position 18,082 of record JASDQU011026213.1, read on the forward strand.
AGAATCTGTTCTACATGATGAATATGCTCCTCCCAAGTCTTACTATAGATCAACAAGTCATCAAAGAATACTAAGATGAACTTATTTAATTTCTTGTTGAAGACATGGTTCATGCAAAATTGGAAGGTGGTTGGATCATTAGTCACCCCAAAAGGCATCACTAAGAACTCATAATGACTGTAGTGACATCTGAAAGCAGTTTTGGGTACATTTTTCTCCCTCATCTTTATCTGATGATAGCCAGAGTGTAAGTCAATATTTGTGAAGTATACATCCCCATGAAGCTCATCCAATAGCTCATCAATCCTTGGAATGGGGTATCTGTTCTTGATTATCTTCTTATTCAAAGCCCTGTAATCAATGAACATGTGCATGGTCCCATCCTTCTTTTTCACTAGCACCACTGAAGATGCAAAGGGACTGGAACTTGGCCTAATGTGGTCCATGTTTCGCAGTTCTTTGATATTCTTTTCGATTTCATCTTTGTATTTCTTTGGGTGTCTGTAGGGATTGGTGATGACATGTTTCGCTCCCTCTTCCAACTCTATGATATGCTCAAACCCCCTATCTGGTGGTGCTCCTGGTGGATTGCGTCCAAAGACTTTGCTGTGCTTGTTAATGATTCTCTGAATCTTTGGTGAGTAATGAGTCTCCCCTTTCTTATCCACTCGTAATGATATTCTACACTCGATAACATATGCAATGTCTTATCTCTTGAAAATGGCCTCCATGCGCTTTGTTGTAACCACCCTAGGTGTGTTTCCTGTCATGCCCCTGAGAACCACTTTTTTCCCATTTTCCTTTGTGAAGGACATCTCCATGGTCTTGTCGTTGGTAGTGATTGGCCCCAGCATACTAAGCCACTGAACTCCAAGGATGATATTAGTGTCTGGAAGGTCCATGACATAGAAGTCTTGTGCCAAATCACATTTTCCCAATGTAAGCTTCATCCTTGGAATATACCTGTCACAAGGCATAGTGCGCCCCCCTGCTACTTCCACCATGAATCCTTCAAATTCAACAATGGGTATGTGTCTTCTTTGTAGTAGGGTTGAATAAATGAAGTTGTGTGAAGCACCCCCATCAATTAGAACTGAAACTTTTTGCCCCTGTAACACCCCTCTCATCCTGAAGGTGTTGAATTTGAGTACCCCACTGATGGATGCCAATGTTACCTTCTCATCTGTTGCAAGGCCATGACTTGCATATCCCTCTTCTATGTTTTCAGTGGTGTCTGCCTCCATGTTCTGCAGGTGGCCGAAACCTTCATCTTCCTCATCATCATAAATTACTTCAATGCAGTGTGCCTTGCCTTTTCCCATACACTTGTGTGTTGGATCCCAAGGCTCTTTGCAAGTATAACACAAATGCTTCCTCCTCAGTTCCCTCCTAGTGGTTTCATCCATTCTACCCCTTC
>JASDQU011026215.1:5032-15750 GCA_032191745.1 Picea mariana
ATTTTTTGGACCCCCCCCCCCGACCGATCTACCTTTAACGGTGGGGGCGGGTCCGGAATGTGATTTTACTCTGGTGGGCCCCCCTATCCATACGTGGCATGAATCCATTGGTCCTAAATCCCACCACCTACTACTATCTGACATACCCTGTCACCTCATGACATCATTATCCACCTTTTCCATAAGAGTCACATCCTGTAACTCCGTCAGTCCTTCTTCCTCGTTCATCTATGGCAAGCCCCTTCACCATGGTCTTTTTGCCCAATCAATAACTGCCACATCACTCAACCATATGCTTTAGTCATTGTCACCTGCCATCTCATGCGCTAAATGACCCGTTGGCCATTTATTACTGGCTAACTTATCCGTTAACCAGCTGACCTGTCTCTCGTGCCCAACGGATACCCATTTACTCAAAACTACCCTCACCCTTCATTCTTTCACCATTTACCCACTCATCGCACCAGAGATTTTTCCCCGTTTTCCTCTCTGTTACAGTCAGTCACCCACATCTACAGTCATCCCTGCTAACTTTGTTTTATTTATAGGTATTGCTATGGTAATGGCGCCAAAGTCAAAGCGAACAGAAGGTGAGGAGAATTCGTTTCTCCCGCCTCCTGTCGACCTCGACAGGATTCCTCTAGCCGATAAAGAATATTTAATTGCAGACACAAAATGCGATTTTGACTTCACAGACCTACAGTCATGGCTTAAAGAAGTATTCCTGGACCAGAGTGATGAAATTGGACTCTGGGAGTCCAACCTACCCTTGTATCTTTTCCCCCAGATTCACCACTTCCCAGAATTCTCCCTCAAGTGCCAAGCCCATTATATCCCCAAGCAAAGAGCCATTTTGTCCTCATCCAGGGAAATTCTTTTCCTCATCACACCAGAAACCATCGACCAAATGATGCAAATATCTCGAGTCGACTCTGCCTCACCTTTTAACCTCAAGATCATCACAGAGCTATACCAGAAGTTGTCGTTTCCTCAAAGAGCTCAGATTTTTGAGCTTTTTCTTCCATAATCTGCTCAGCTCCCCACTACAAACCCCCCTTATCCTTCCTCCCTATTCTCAATAAAAGGAAACTAGGTCATCATGTCACTATGCCCCTTGCTTGGTTATTTTTCAGATCAATGGGTAGGTGAATCCATTTTGGGATTTCTGTCTATTTTCTCCACCGATGAGAAACCCACTACCCAGTTCGATTTTAGCATGTTCCTGGTGGACAAAATTCACGAGAAATTCATAAATTTTTCCACAGAAGGCATGTTCCAGTATTCTTCAATATTGGCATACCTGTTCGTTTTCTTCCAAGCGGACAAATTTGATTTTTCTATGCAGAAGATGGACGAAGATGGCCGACCCCAGGCAGTAATAGCATGGACTTCTCTGCTCAGACAAAACTCCACGAAATTCAGTTTCAAGCAGTTCATCTAGTAGTTCTACCACTCAGTGGTGAGTATGCTTAGCAGCAGACCCGAACCTATAATTAATGATGAAGTTCAGAGGATCCTACATCTCTCAGACCATACAAAGACTGGTGATTGGTACCTGTACCAAAATTATACTGAGATCAGAGTCTATGGGTGCGAGTTGGCCCCATATAAACTACCCAAGTACTTACCTGTTAGAGTTTTTGCCCTGGAATACATAAGGCAGATGATAAACTCGGACGATATACATTTTGTGTCTTTGAAGAAAAAGAAACAGCTCAGAATCAAAGGGCAGATTGGGTCTTTCATCTGCAACACTCGAGGTGCCGGGGAGGAAGTAGACAAACTGTTAAAGGAAATGAAATTCTTCGTTAGTTTCACATGGAACTATGATTCATGCAGGATGATTTCCGAGATGAGGATAAAAAACATGAATATCCTGTATGTTCACATATCTAGGCCTGAGGTAGAAAAATTTGCCAACCAGACAGAATGGGAGACAAATACTTTGGTTGAGATAGAACAACAGGACCTCCCGGTCATCGTATCATAGACGACCACACAAAAATACCCCAAGGAGAAAAGGCCTAGGAAGGATATGTCACCTCCTATCACTGAAGTATCATCTGAAGAGTTTCGACTACATACCAAGAGGCCAAAAGTCTGTCCGGTACTCGACACGGCTGGAGAAAAGGCAATTCCATCCACTACAATGACAGAGGTTGATCAATCGCTCCTCAGTACAAGCAGCAAGAAGATCATAACCTCATTATTGCCAAAGAAGCCTACAGATACTCCACCAGTTAACCAGCTAGGAAAGATCAGACTGAAGTTGAGTATCTTTGAGAAATATGATTTGATCAAGAAAAAGAATCAGAATTTGACTAGCAGCACATATGCCCAGTTCTGGAAGCAGACATTGACTACACAACATAGACTTCTATTGGCATTTGACACTGAGAAGGGAAGAATGCACATGGCATTTCTCCAAGCATAGGTGCCAGACCCAAAGGTAATCACCGATTACAAAAGGGAAAGTTTTGAATTCCAGACTAAGGACGTGCATCCAGCTGATCAAATGGATCTTCACAGGCAAACTGGAGAAATGGTTTTCTCCACATTGGCACATTCTTTGACTACTGCCTCCAGGTTACAAGTGTCTCTGAATAATGTCTAGATGCAATTGAAGTTGGAGAAAATATCATCCTTTTCCAAGGATAACAGGATTAAGACATTGGAGGAACTGGTCCTCAAGATCGGGTATGATCCCTTGAATGTGAAAGTAGTCGAGGAGATGATCAAGAGGAAAAATGCCGATATAGTGTCTTTGAGGAAACAATTGAAGCTACCACCAACAGTAGACTCACAGGCAAAGGAAATAGCGGAGACAAAAGGGGAAAAATATGAGATGCTTAAGTTGATCATGGAGCAAAATGCACAATTGAAGGAAATGGAAGCTAAAATGGAGAAGCTAGTGAAAGAGAAACAACAGTCAAAACCCATGGAAGTCATTCCATTGAGTGCAGTTCCACTCTCAGGAGTGAGCACAACATCAGTAGTAGAAATTCCATTGGCAAATCCACTGACGTCTCTGGAAAAGACTGTTGAATTGGCTAAATCTATGGAAGAGATGAATATACAGGAAATAGAGATTAGCAGGCTAAAAAAGGATATTGAGAACCTCCAGGAACTCAAATGTTCTTACCAAACCAGCTACTCCAGGGAAAAACAAGTGTCGGACCAGCTCAAACAAGAGTTACAACAACTTCAGAAGAAAACAGTGGAATGAAAAACACTGGCAGAAGTCAAACAAAGTGTCTGGACATACATCACCAAGTCTATGAATGAAATATGGCCAATGATACAGATTATGTTTGAGAAAAATGAATTGGTACAAAGAAGTAAACAAGCCATCAAGAAGATTAGATCAGAACTTGGAGAGATGGCCACAGAGGCTAATGAAATCATCAAATTCCTGAATTCTAAAACCAGAGAGGAGCTGGAAGAGCTGAGAATTGAGGATAGAACGAAGACCATCCTTGAGGTCAAGAGAGTCTTGACCAAGAGAGGACTGATGCTACAGCCGAAAGAAAAGGTTCAGGCTATGGACCTAGGGGTACAAAGGTTTTTTAGCAAGATCGAGGCTCTACAAAAGAAAGGTCTTCCTGGTTTGAAGGTGATAAATGACAAATTGATGACGCTTCCCGATTACAAAAAGAGAATAGCCGATGTGGCTAAGGATAGTTCGAAATTTTCAAGAATACAAGGCAGTGTCACTGGCAAAGCATTCCTAGATGCTCTACAATTGGACATTAGCATACATCATTATATCCATTACATATTCATCATCAAGCCAACTTTTTCCAAGTACACAGAGATGGATGAAGTCTACCAAAGGTTACTCAAAGTCAGCGTTCCCAGTCATCTTCGATGGGAAGAGCTTTGCAATCTGATCGAGTAGTCGATGAGCTGTCCCATCCCAGTCAGCTATCCAGTCAGACGAGGTCATGCACAGGCCTCACCAATGGTTCACCCAAAAAACAACATGAAGTTTCGACACATAATCAAACAATTTCCTAGATTTTTGTAGTTTGTTAAGTTAGTTAAGCTAAAAATAGATTTTCCACATCCTGATCTTTAATGACAGGATCGTTTGTAATTTTAGTGATAAATACTTCACTTTTCGAAGTATTGAGGGTTGATCTTTAGGCCCTATGAGTTACCAGACTGTAATATTTTTCAAGAGATCCTCCATTAATACAAAGAGGGATTTCCACAGGATTCTTGCGTGTACTCATTGGTGATGTTTTCCTTTCTAAGTTAAATGTTATTCTCACTTAGTTATCGCACTATTTTCTAAATCTAATCTTTGAAAGTAACGAACATTGTAGGATTTATCTTTGTATACCATGTTTCTGAATTTAAAAGATTTTAGTGTTTCATGTTCTGATTTTACGATAAAGAAATTCTTAACTGCTTCTTTGTTGTAATTGACATTCTTGACTTTTCTGTTATTCCTCATTTATGCTGCTAAAAGAATCCAACGATTACATTATCTCGCCCTGTGAAAGGTTTCTTTGTTTTCTATTTTAGATTTCATTTCATGATACAGACCCCATAGCCCAATGGATGTGTAAATCTCTCTCAGCCAACCCAACGAAAACGATAAAAAACAAAACAAACATATTTTATTTACCTAGCCTAATATTTTAAATTCGAAACATATCTAAATCATACAGAGAGATCCATCTCTGAAGCTGGTAGGGCTAGATCTCATCTTCGAAGTGGTTGGATAAAGTTACCTCCCATATATTTCTTCTTTTCTGACAACCTCTAGGAAATTTACAGAGCGTTAACATAGTGGTGACCATATTGGGGAAGAACTGAACAATTTTTAACCTCACGTTTTCTTTCCTTGGAAGAAAAGTTTGTTTCTGAAAAATTGCAAATCTGAGAAAGAAGTAATGTTTAGAGGTTGTTAAAATCTTGTAAATATTAATTTTCGAACTCGTAAAACTAAAAATATATATATAAAAAACAAAAAAGAAATCTGGCTCCCAAAAGAGCTTATACTCGATCTCACCCAGACCTAGAACCTGCAATAGCAACTGATAATCCAGAACAATTACTCAGGAAAAAGACCATTGCAGAAGGTTCAGTAAGTCATAATAACCTTCAGAGGTCCCCTTCTCTTCCCAAGGAGCTTGTTTCCCTTCAGGATCTTGACTTTGACATCCTTTTCGAACAAAGCCTGTTTAGAACGAAATCTGATAGCTTTGTGGATGAAACCATTCTAGAACCAACAGTCTTGCAACCCCGGACTCCTGAAGTTCTATCTCCCACTGCTAAACCTCAAACCACTCACTCTGTGCCAGCTATCCCCTCCTCATCCTCATCTTCTGTTACCACCCCACCTATCATCCAGGTTGTCGTCCCGCCCCCTCCACCTATCATGGCAGCCAGATATGCTCCCTTGGTATTGGCCGCACCTCTTCATTCTATGCCCCAAGATTATCAAATGAGACTTCCACAGTTCGATGTAATAGGACCCTTGAGCATACATCAACACGTTGATAAAATGAATGATTATTTTGATCTGCAAGAAGTAGGTGAGGCCGACGTTCAAATGAGATTGTTTGCACAAAGTTTGACGAGTGACGTTAAGAAATGGTATAAAGGTTTACGTGCTGCCTCAGTGCTTGACCTTACCGCATTTCAAAGAAGTTTTCTAGACATATGGGAGGTAAAGAAAAATCCTCTCCAAATCTTGTCAGAATACGAAGACATCAGGAGAAATCAAGGTGACACAGCACAAGATTAATGCACCCATTTCAATAACCTATACAATGCAATTCCAATCGATATTAAACCTCCACAAGGTTTGGCATTGATAAAATTCCCTGATGGTTTTGACGCCGATATGTCATATCAATTAAGGGAAAGAAACTCCACCACCCTGGAGAACATGCAGAAAAGTGCAATAAGTGTGGATGCCAACCTGTTGGAAAAAAGGGCATGACAGAGGACAGAGAGGAGGGTCACAATCAAAGAGGAACCTTCCACATCAACTTTCGATTCCAAATTGGATTACTTGGCTAGAGCAATGGAAAGAATTATGGAGAGACTTATTGTATCCGAAAGAAACCCTCCTAGAGAAAACCCACCAACTCCTCAAATTCGGAATCCTAACTTCAGAAGAAACCCTCCTCAAATCAGGCAAAGAGATCCTAGGGATCAAAGGGAACAGAGAGGTCCTGATCAACAGATTAGACCGCCCCTACAAGAAAATTATGTCGATGAAGGAGAAGAAGTAATTAAAGAACTGGAGGATACTCACATAAACCTCATGGGCATTCATGATAACGAAGCAATTTTCCTTACCCAGGAAGAGAAAGAACGTTTTCTTCTCTCTCAAACAAAGGTAAGTGAAGAAGCTAAAGACGTCGAATAGCAGGCATTTGAAAATTCTATTTTGGAGGTACACCGACAGTACAATCTGTGAAGTAAAAAGACAGACGAAAATTCTCCAAAAAAGCTGACCGAAACGAAGAAGATAGTTGAAACCAAAAAATCCCCTGAGCCTTCTACCGAGAAGAGCCATGAGAAAGGTAATGCTGAAGTTCCAGCAAAAAGAAACCTTACTATTCTAAAAAGATCATCGCAGACTGAGGTTTCATCAACTAACCCACCAAATACTTCTGGCCAGAAGATTGTGGTGGACAAATCAGAATTGCTGCACCAAAGCAGAACACCTACACCCTTTAGCCTCAAAGGGGAATTAGCCAAAGTAAAAATTCCCATTCCCCTTTCTGACTTGATGAGCAAAGACGCTTACCATTCATAGGTGATTAAAGCATTGACCATTGAACCTGATATAGGAACGAAGGCCTTAACTGTTGGATCGATGAATCATTCAGATACTGTAAACCTTACCGATGATCAACCCAAACTCCTGTTCGGACCTGAAGTGGATGGTCAGACCGACAATGGTGTTTTCACTCCTTTTTACATCAGCCTTAATATACACGACCTGATTCTAGATAATGCTATGTTAGATTCGGGTGCTTCCCATAATCTGATGCCTAAAGCAGTGATGGAAAAACTGGGGCTTGAGGTTACCAGACCTTACAAAGACTTACACTCTTTTGACTCCAGTAAAGTCAGATGTATCGGCTTGATTAAGGATCTATGTATCACCCTGATTCAGATGCCCGCAAAAAGCATGGTCATGGATGTTGTGGTTGCAGACATTCCCTCGAAATATGGTATGTTGATTCCATGTTGAAAGGTACTTTGCAGTTGGATATGCCGTATGCCACTGTCCCATTTTTTGGGAAAGAGAGAAGACTATACAGAGAAACACTGATGGAATACATGGTTAGAAGCCAAGAAAAGCCACATAACTATCCTGTGTACTCTTCACATTCTGACCTAGATTCCTTTATCCTATATAACGACGGCGATCAAATGGATCTACACAGGCAAACTGGAGAAATGGTTTTCTCCATGTTGGCACATGCTTCCACTGCTGCCTCCAGGTTACAAGTGTCTCTGAATAACATCCAGACATAGTTGAAGTTGGAGAAAATATCATCCTTTGCCAAGGATAATAGGATTAAGACGTTGGAGGAACTGGTCCTCAAGATCGGGTATGATCCCTCGAATGTGAAAGCAGTCAAGGAGATGATCAAGAAGAAAAATGCCAACATAGCGTATTTGAGGAAACAATTGAAGTTGCCACCAATAGTAGACTCACAAGCAAAGGAAATAGTGGAGACAGAAGGGGAAAAAGATGAGATGCTTAAGTTGATCATGGAGCAGAATGCACAATTGAAGGAAATGGAAGCTGAAATGGAGAAGCTAGTGAAAGAGAAAGAACAATCAAAACCCATGGAAGTCATTCCATTGAGTGCAGTTCCACTCTTAGGAGTGAGCACAACGTCACTAGCAGAAATTCCATCAGCAAATCCATTGACGTCTCTGGAAAAGACTGTTGAATTGGCTAAATCTATGGAAGAGATGAATCTGTAGGAAACAGAGATTAGCAGGCTAAAAAAGGAGATTTAGAACCTCTAGGAACTCAAATCTTCTTATCAAACCATCTACTCCAAGGAAAAACAAGTGTCAGAACAGCTCAAACAAGAGTTACAACAACTTCGGAAGCAAACAGTGGTAGGAAAAACACTGGCCGAAGTCAAAGAAAGTGTTTGGATAGACATCACCAAGTCTATGAATGAAATATGGCCAATGATATAGATTATGTTTGAGCAAAATGAATTAGTACAAAGAAGTAAATAAGCCATCGAGAAGATTAGATCAGAACTGGGACAGATGCCCATAGAGGCTAATGAAATTATCAAATTCCTGAATTCTAAATCCAGAGAGGAGCTGGAAGAGATGAGAATTGAGGATAGAATGGAGACCATCCTTGAGGTCAAGAGAGTCTTGACCAAGAGAGGACTGATGCTACAGCTGGAAGAAAAGGTTCAGGCTATAGACCTAGGGGTACAAAGGTTTTTCAGCAAGATCGAGGCTCTACAGAAGAAAGTTCTTCCTGGTTTGAAGGTGATAAATGACAAATTGATGATGCTCCCCGATTACAAAAAGAGACTAGCTGATGTGGCTAAGGATAGTTCAAAATTTTCAGGAATACAAGGCAGTATCACTAGAAAAGCATTCCTAGATGCTCTACAGTTGGACATCAGCATACAACATGAGATCTGGTACATCTTCATCATCAAGCCAACTTTTTCCAAGTACACAGAGATGGATGAAGTCTAGCAAAGGTTACTCAAATTCAGTGTTCACAGTCATCTTCGATGGGAAGAGATTTGCAATCTGATCGAGTATTTGATGAGCTATTCCAGCCCAGTTAGCTATCCAGTTAGATGAGGTTGTGCATAGGCCTCACAAACGGTTCACCTAGAAAACAACATTAAGTTTCGACACATCATCAAACAGTTTCCTAGATTTTTGTAGTTTGTTAAGTTAGTTAAGCTAAAAATAGATTTTCCACATCCTGATCTTTAATGACATGATCATTTGTAATTTTAGTGATAAATAATTCACTTTTCAAAGTATTGAGGGTTGATCTTTATGCCCTGTGAGCTACCAGACTGTAATATTTTTCAAGAGATCTTCCATTAATACAAAGAGGGATTTCCACAGGATTCTTGCATGTACTCATTGGTGATGTTTTCCTTTATAAGTTAAATGTTATTCTCGCTTAGTTATCACACTGTTTTCTAAATCTAATCTTTGAAAGTAAAGAACGTTGCAGGATTTATCTTTGTATACCTTGTTTCTGACTATAAAATATTTAGTGTTTCATCTTCTGATTTTACGATAAAGAAATTCTTAACTGCTTCTTTGTTGTAATTGACATTCTCATCTTTTCTACTATTCCTCATTTATGCTTCTAAAAGAATCCAACGATTACATTATCTTTCCCTGTGAAAGGTTTCTTTGTTTTCTGGTTTAGATTTCATTTCATGATACAGACCCCATAGCCCAATGGATGTGTAAAGCTCTCTCAGCCAACCCAACGAAAATGACAAAAAACAAATCAAACATATTTTATTTACCTAGCCTAATATTTTAAATTTGAAACATATCTAAATCATACAGAGAGATCCCTCTCTGAAGCTGGTAGGGCTAGATCTCAGCTTCGAAGTGGTTGGATAAAGTTACCTCCCATAGATTTCTTCTTTTCTGACAACCTCTAGGAAATTTACAAAGCATTAACAGATCCAATGTGAGAAGCTTCACCTCTAGCATGTGTCCCCTCATCTCATCCTATTTTCCAAAGAGCCCTTCCAAGGTTTCCCAGGATTCATTGGGAGTCTTACAGGAAGATATGTGAAAAAGGAGATCGAGAGAAATGAGACTTCAAATTGTTCTGAGTGCCTCATCCATGCGATTTAAGTACTTGGATTTTTCTATGGCTGATGTCGGATCTGGATCTTTATTCATGGTTAACCTGTACAACCCTCTGGACTAGATATGTATGGATATTTTCTCCTTCTATGCAAAATAGTTGTAAGGTGTAAGGATCAATTCTTTTTGGAATTCCATATTTCCGTTGTCTTCAATCTTTTGTACCTGCAAAATATTTTGGTGTAGATTTTTCTTAGCAGCTCGTTGGCTCTGATACCATATAAATATGTTGAACCTGCACATAATAGATCTAGATAAACAATAATACACATATTTTCAGAGATAATTGGAGAAAGAAGAAGAAGGAGAGAAAGAATGAAATAATTCTCATTAACCGTTGTGAATAATGAATAATTTGCACATGATATACTATGTATAACTCAATGAGTTCAAATTGAGGTGAACCAAAGTGCCATAGTGGTGGTCTAGAGTGATCTGGACATACACCAATAGTTACAGGAGTGAACTGCCCCCTATTCTAGTCTCTCAGGCAGTTACAGGAGTGAACGGCCACCTAGTTGAGTTAACTAGTCAACTAGTCTTCAGTTAACTGACTGAACAAAGAGTAGCGAGGATTTAACTCAGGGAAACAAGGCTAATGCACAACTTTGGTGATGATACCAAGGAAATTTTGAATTAGCATGGTGATGATCCCAATGTTTCATGGTGTTGATCCCAATGCAACATCTAAACTCAACTCAACTAGTCAAACTGAAGTGTCAACTGAAAGAGAATATTCTCCAGGTGGAATATTCTCCCCTAAAATATAGGAGACTGGATAATGACTAATTATGAATAATAAACAAGGAATAACCTTAGGAAAAATAAATCCTAGGTGTGTGTGA
>JASDQU011026215.1:15800-32020 GCA_032191745.1 Picea mariana
ACTGAAGTGTCAACTGAAAGAGAATATTCTCCAGGTGGAATATTCTCCCCTAAAATATAGGAGACTGGATAATGACTAATTATGAATAATAAACAAGGAATAACCTTAGGAAAAATAAATCCTAGGTGTGTGTGAAGTAATTCTAACACATTATAATACAACTACAACCCTTGTCTGGATCCTCCATGCATGAGTGTTTCAACACAATTTAAAAAATATGGTGAAATAAGATGACTTCTATTAATGGGAAAGTCTCATGTCTCATACATAACTAGATAACAACTCTGTTATCAAAATATTACAGATAGGGAGCTCTTCTCAACCATTCAATGACCATAACAAAATCTTGAACTGATCTATTTATACTGAGATCAGTCCACAACTACTAGGAGTGTGATCTGGTCATCCCATTTAAGTATTTTCGTCTACGCAACTTTTTGTTAGACTGTGCGTGTTTCCTCCTGTCAGACGCAAGCTCGGATCAGTATGGGCTTGTAATAAGAAACCGTCCATCGTGGTACCTCGAGCTGATAGTTCTATCTCCTCGGCCATAGCTTCCCTGCTTCCTATTTATGGAGTGAGTCAAGGCTTCAACCACCACTCCCTCGTTTCATTTACTGATCTCTCCTAGGGATCGGGACAAGTATTTGATGCCTAGAAGGCTGCCATGTGTTTCTCACGGATAGGGCGCTGAATAAACATGTGATTTCAAGGCTACAAAGTGAGTCCTTGTTCATTGTTTGAATCCTCCTCGGGGTCAGGATGTGAATTGACGATTAGGGGGAGGCCACATGTCATTGTTGGATACGACATTATATGAGCACATGATTTCAGGGTTGTGGGAAGTGGTTTGGGCCCACACCGCTTTTGGGCCCGAAATGCATCGCCTCTCGCCACATAGCCTTCCCATAAAACCATGGTTATAATTTTGGCCCGCTCAAGGCCTTTTAACGCCTGAACATTTTGTGGCCCCGAAATGATTTGAGGTCATTGATCTGAATGGGATTTGTGATCTGGGCGCACCTGCTATATTAGTGTCCCTGCCAAATTTTTATCCGCTTTCCAATTGCAGAATCCTTCCAACTGCATTTAGGGATGGCACTAAATCGAAATTCACAGGGGATCTATGTCACTACAAACTCCACTTACTATCTTGACTGCGTTCATGGATGTCACCCGTGAACCTGGACACTTTCATGTGATAGCAAGGTGCATATTCATCAAGCGACCATTTTGGACGCACCTCACCTTTCAAGGTACAATTTAATTTTGATATTTCCATATTTGAAGGACATATAAATGCGGATGCCATAGAAAAATGGTTAAATATGATAAAAGATAATTTCTCTCTTCATAATTTATCCGAAAGGGAAAATATCACCTTCACACTCCTTATGGCTCTCCCCCATGTCAAACATTGGCGAGAAAATTGCTGGGAAAAATGTTCCACAGAGGAGTCTGGAATATATGGGGTCGAGCCCACTTGAGGATTTTTTGTGGATACGGTCAACGAACAATATTACCTTGTTGGAAACTATGACTACCAATACATGAGATGGACCAAATTGTGGCAAGAGAGGGGCCAAGAAGTGTCGGATTTATCCAATACCTTCCATACCTTACACACCAAGTTGGGTATCAAAGACTCTGAGCGACATCTGGTTCGGAAATACCATGGGGCTCTACACATATACATCCAAATTGAAATGGATTTTATGGACATCTCATCAATGGGTTCTCCTTATCGATATGTTGTTAAAATCGAGTAGAAATTTAAGCACTAGAACAAGCAGGAGTTTGAGTTTACAAATCTGCAACAACCAAAGTATGGTAAAGATGGCCCTAACAAGAAATTTTCAGAAAACTAGTCCAAGCCACATGAAAAGAAGTGTAACGAAAAGATGAAGGACACTAGAAAATGGTGTGATTTCCACAAAATACCTTGGCACAACACCGTTGAATGTCGCTCAAAAAATTCATTGGTGGCCAATATCAAAGACAAGGAGATAAACCTTGATTCAGAATTTGTTTCATAAAATACTGGTAGTAGGAAAATCATCGACGCAGAACCCATTGCTATTGTCGCAAACACAACAATTCAACCAGAAGAACTAGTAGATCCTAAAGAGGGGGAGTGCCTTTTTCATTCGCAGATGTGGGTGAAGGGGACCCCGTTGCATTTTATTATTGATAGTGGAAGCTAGAAGAACCTTATATTAGCTAAGGTCATCAAACAATTGGGATTGTCGACAACACCACACCCACAACCATACAACATCGAGTGGCTTTTCCAAGGACGAGATCTTTGTGTCAGCCAATAGTGTCGATTGTTATACCATATCCATCCCTTCAAGGTTGAGGTATTATGTGATGTTTCCGAGCTAGATGTCTGTGATGTTCTCTTGGTCTAGCCATATATATGGAATCCCAATTCTATTTACAAGTCTCGACCCCGTAGTGTCATTGCTACTCTTGGGGGTCATCTCTACATGATACTAGAGGTATTTCTGACTACTGTCCCACCTAAACAGTGTCGTAAGGTAGTATCTCATACTACAAAATTTAGCTTCTTCACAATCTATTATAAAGGTGAATAGAAGGACACTACAACCACTGCAGCCTCGGTCCAAGCACCTTCTATCCAACAAAAGAAAATCAACAAGATTGCAAAAAGGATCAAAGATTCCTTCTGCACATAGTCATCTCATGAAGCATGACTAGTTGAACAGATTCAACCCCACCAGAAACAGGTTCATGACAGCCTTCCACAAATCAAGCAGCACAACATCTCCTGCAAGGTAAGCAACTCACCAAGATTCAGATTCAACAATCACTTTCCCCTCTCCCCCAAGAACTCAACGCAATGGAGACCATTGTTTCCTAAGGAGGGAGGACTGATCCGGGTGGATATCGGTGTCCACCCACCTATTCCAACTAGCACAAAACAATCTTCTGATAACTTACTATTTGTAGAAGGTTTTCGATTCTCAAACTTCTAGGTCCATTTTAAGGGCCTGAATGAAGTTTTTTTGGGATAGAGCACCTCAAATTTGGCCAAAGAATTTAATTTAGCCCCCAAAATGAATATCCTTGATGATACCTTTCCAACGAGCTATCGTTCACCCCAAATGGAGATCGTATGCCAAATTTATGCCCCTGGGAAGTTGATACACCAAACTACCCAAAATGGGGTCCACAAAACTGTTGGATTTTCATCTTTCGGGGCTAGGGTTTTGGATTTTATTTATGTTAAGAAGGCCTTTAGAACCTCATTGTAATCCATATTCTTTCAAATGTGATTAGCCTTCACATCTCTTCTTAGAGATAAGTTGCCACCATTTTAGCGAGTCTTTCACTCTGTGTTTCTATAGTTTTGTATATTTTTCTCATTAATAGAAAATGTCTATTACTATATCTCTATGTTTATGGTTGCATCTATGATATATTTCTGTTATATTATTGGATATCTGAGATATATCTATACATTTATTTATTGTATCTCTACTCTCATTTCATGTCGAAAATAACCTGGATCAGTGGTATTAGAGCAGGCTCCTCCTGATCATCTTTCTCTTCAGTGCATGTCCTTGATCAGGTCTGAGTATAGCAAGTTGGGTCTCAAGCTTGTCTCTCTTGAGGAAAATATTTCTTTCATGCCCAAGAAACCCTCCATGGAAGAAGAAAATAAAAATGACAGAGCAAACGATTCTATTAATCTGTTGCTTGAGCAAGTTCTCACGCGACAGAGCAACATAATGATGGAGAATTTTTCCCACATCCTTCAACGCCTATCGATGATAGTAGGAGTGTATTCATCAAGTAGCCACTTTGGAGGCACCTCTCCTTTCCAGGTACAAGTTAATTTTGGTATTCCCATATTTGAAGGATAGATAGATGAGTATTCCATATAAAAATGGTTAAATTTGCTAGAAGTTTATTTCTCTGTTCATAATTTCTCCAACAGGGAAAATATCACCTTCACACTCCTTAAGGATCTCCCCCATGTCAAATATTGGTGGGAAAATTACTGGGAGGAAATTTCCATAGAGGAGTCTGGAATATATGCGATCGAGCCCACTTGGGATTTTTTTATGGATTCGGTTAATGAACAATATTACCATGTTGGAAACTATGACAACCAGTACATGTGATGGACCAAACCTTGGGAATAAAGGGGCCAAGTAGTGCTAGAGTTCACCAATACATTCCATACCTTGCGCACCAAGATAGGTATCAAAGAATCCGAGTGACATTTGGTTCTAAAATACCGTGGGGATCTACACAGATACATCCAAACTGAAATGGATGTTTTGGACATCTCATCACTAGGTGTTTCTTATCGATATGTTATTAGAATCGAGAAGAAATTTAAGCACCAAAAAAAGTGGGAGTTTGGGTCTACAAATCCGCAACAACTAAAGTATGGTAAATACGACCCTAACAACCATCCTTCAGAAAACTAGTCCAAGCCACAGGAAAATAAGGGTAACAGAAAGACGAAGAAGGACACTGGAAAATGGTGCAATTTCGACAAAATCCTGTGGCACAACATCAATGAATGTCGATCAAAACAGTCATTGGTGGTCAATATCAAAGACAAGGAGTTGAACTTTGATTCAGAATATAATTCATAAAATACTAGTAGAATACTAGTAGAATACAAATCATCAACGCAGACCCCACAACTACTGTCACAACTACAACAATTCAACCAGAACAACCAGCAGATCCTGAAGAGGGGGTGCACCTTTTTCATTCATAGATGTGGGTGAAGGGGATCCCACTACATTTTATTGTTGATAGTGGAAGCCATAATATCCTCATCTTAGCAGAGGTCGTCAAACAGTTTGGATTGTCGAAAACACCACACCCACAACCATACAACATCGAGTGGCTTCTCCGATGCCGAGATCTTCGTGTCATCCAATAGTGTCGATTTTTATACCACATCCATCCCTTTAAGGATGAGGTGTTATGTGATGTTTCCCCACTGGATGTATGTGATTTTCTCTTGGGCCAGCCATATATTTGGACATACCGTGCTATTTATGAGTCTTGAACTCGTAGTGTCATTATTACTCTGCAGGTCATCTCTATAGGATACCAGAGGTAGTTTTAAATACTGTCCCACCTAAACAGTTCCAAAAGGTAGTATCTCATACTGAAAAATTCAGCTTCTCTAAAATATGTTCAAAAGGTTAACATAACAACACTACAACCATTGCAACATCGGTCCAAGCACCTTATATCCAAAAGAAGCAGGTCGACAAGATTGCAAAAAACTGCAAAGATTCCTTCTGCACATAGTCATCTCATGTATCCCAATTGGTTGAACAGATTCAACCCCTCCAACAACAGGTTCATGACATCCTTCCACAAACCAAGTAGCGCAACGTCTCCAACAAGGAAAGCAACTCACCAAGATTTAGATTCAACAATCACTTTCCCCTCTCCCCAGGAACTCAATGCAATGGAGACCATTGATTACTAAGGATGGAGGACTGATCCAGGTGGATATTGGTGGTCATCCACCTATTCCAACTAGCACAAAATAGTCTTTTGGCAACTTACTATGTTTAGCAGGTTTTCGACTCCTAAACTTTTGATGCCATTTTGAGGGCCTAAATGAAGTTTTTTCAGGATCGAGCACCTCAAGGATGGCCAAAGGATCTAATTGAGCCCCCAAAATGAATATCCTCGATGATACCTTTGCAATAATCTATCGTGCTCCCCAAATGGAGATCGTATGCCAAAGTTACACCCCCATGAGGTTGATACACCAAACTACCCAAAACGGGGTCCACAAAACTGTTGGCTTTTCATCTTCCAGGGTTAGGGTTTTGGATTTTATTTATGTTAAAAAGGCATTTAGAGCCTCATTTTAATCCATATTCTTGTGAATATGAGTAGCCATCACATCTCTTATTATAGATAAGCTTCCACCATTCTAGCGAGTCTTTCACTCTATATTTCTACAGTGTTGTACATTTCACTCATTAATAGAAATTGTGTATTATTGTATCTCTATGTTTATGGTTGCATCTATGATATATTTCTATTATATTATTGGATATCCAAGATATCTTTGTACATTTATTTTTTATATCTTCACTCTCATTTTGTGACAAAAATAATCTGGATTAGGGGTATCAGAACAGGATCCTCTTGATCAATTTTTTTTTTCAGTGCATGTCCCCGACGAGGTCTGAGCTTAGCAAGTTTTTTCTCAAGCTTGTCTCTTTTGAGGAAAATTGATCTCCCATGCCCAAGAAACCCTCCATGGTGGAAGAAAATAAAAATGAAAGAGAAGACGATTCTATTAATCTATTTCTTGAGCAAGCTCTCAGGCGATAGAGGGACAAAATGATGGAGAGTTTTTCCCACATCCTTCAACGCTTGTCGATAAAAACAGGTGCATATTCATTAAGCGACCACTTTGGATGCATCTTTCCTTTCAAGGTACAAGTTAAGGTACAAGTTAATTTTGATATTCTCATATTTGAAGGACAGATAGATGTGGATGCCCTATAAAAATGGTTAAATATGCTAGAAGGTTATTTCTCTAATCTTAATTTCTCTGACACGGAAAATATCACCTTCGCATTCCTTAAGGCTCTCCCCCGTATCAAACATTGGCGGGAAACTTATTGGGAGAAAAGTTCCACAGAGAAGTTTGGAATATATGGGGCCAAACCCACTTGGGATTTGTTTGTGGATGTGGTCAAGAAACAATATTACCATGTTGGCAACTATGATGACCAGTGCATGAGATGAATCACACTGCAAGAAGAGAGGGGACAAATAGTGCTAGATTTCACCAATACCTTACATAACTTGAGAACCAAGCTATGTATCAGAGACTCCAAGTGACATCTTGTTCTGAAATACCATGGGGCTCTACATAGATACATCCAAACTGAAATGGATTTTTTGGACATCGCATCACCAAGTGCTTCTTATAGATATGTTGCTAAAATCAAGTAGAAATTTAAGCACCAAAATAAACGGGAGTTCAGGTCTACAATTCCACAACAACCAAATTATGGTAAAGACAACTCTAACAACCAACCTTCATAAAACTAGTCCAAGTCACATGAATAGAAGGGTAACAAAAAGACGAATAAGGACACTATAAAATAGTGTGATTTCCACAAAATCCCCTGGCACAACATCGATGAATTTCATTCAAAACATTCATTGGTGGTCGTTATCAAAGACAAGGAGTCGAACCCTGATTCAGAATCTAATTCAGAAAATACTGGTAGAATAAAAATCATCAACGTAGACCCCACTGCTATTGTTGCAACCACAATAATTCAACCAAAAGAACCAACAGAGCTTGAAGAGGGTGAGCGCCTTTTTCATTCAAAGATGTGGGTGAAGGGGACCCCGCTACATTTTATTGTTGATAGCAGAAGCCAAAAGAATCTCATCTTAGCAGAGGTCATCAATCAGTTGGGATTGTCGACAACACCACACCCGCAGCCATACAACATCGGGTGGTTTTTCCAGGGACAAGATCTTCATGTCAGCCAATAGTGTTTATTTTCATACCACATCCAGCCCTTCAAGGATGAAGTATTATGTGGTATTATGTGATGTTTCCCCACTAGATGTCTGTGATATTCTCTTGGTACAACCATATATTTGGACGCGCCATGCTATTTATGAGTCTCGACCCCGTAGTGTCATTGTTACCCTGGGGGTAATCTCTACAAGATACAGAGGTAGTTCTAAATATTGTCCCACCTAAACAGTGCCACAAGGTAGTATCTCATACTACAAAATTCAGCTTCTTCACAATTCATTCAAAAGGTTAACATAACGACACTACAACCACTACAACGTTGGTCCAAGCACCTTCTATCCAAAAGAAGTAGGTCGACCAGATCACAACAAATAGAAAATATTCCTTCTGCACACATTCATCTCATGTAGCCTGACTGTTTGAACAAATTCAAACCCTCCAACAACAAGTTTGTGACAGCCTTCCACAAACCAAGAAGTGCAACATCTCCAGCAAGGCAAGAAAGTCACTAAGATTCAGATTCAACAATCACTTTCCCCTCTCCCCCGGGAACTCAATTCAATCAAGAAAATTTCTTCCTAAGGAGGGAGGATTTATATAGGTGGATATTGGTGGCCACCCACCTATTCCAACTAGCAAAAAATAGTCTTCTAACAATTTACTATTTTTAGTAGGTTTTTCATTCCTAAACTTTCAATGCCATTTTGAGGGACTAAATGAAGTTTTTTTGGGATCAATCACCTCAAGGATGGTCAAAGTCTCTAATTGAGCCCCAAAAATGAATCTCCTCGATGATACCTTTCCAACAAGCTATCGTGCACACCAAATGGAGATCGTATTCCAAAGTTACGCCCCCTCGAAGTTGATACACCAAACTTCCCAAAACGGGGTCCACATCACTGTTGGTTTTTCATCTTTTGGGGTTAGGGTTTTGGATTTTCTTTATGTTAAAATGGAATTTAGAGTCTCATTTTAATCCATCTTCTTGTGAATGTGAGTATTCATCACATCTCTTCTCAGTGATAAGCTTCCACCATTATAGCGAGTCTTTCACTCTGTATTTCTACAGTTTTGTACATTTCGCTCATTAATAGATATTGTGTATTACTGTATCTCTATGTTTATGGTTTAATCTTTGATATATTTATGTTATATTATTGGATATCTAAGATATATATGCACATTAATTTTTTATATATGCGCTCTCATTTTGTGTCGAAAATCATCCGGATCAGTGGTATCAGAGTAGCTTGCTCTTGATCATTTTTTTTTCAATGCATGTCACCGACGAGGTCCACGTACATAAAGTTGGGTCTAGATATTGTCTCTCTTGAGTACAATCTCTCTTGTATGCCCAATAAACCCTCCATGGAAAAAGAAAATAAAAATGACAGAGCAGGCGATTCTATTAATTTGTTGCTTGAGCAAGCTCTCACACACTAGAGGGACAAAATGATGGAGAATTTTTCCCACATCCTTCAACGCCTTCCGATAAAAACATGAGCGTATTCATAAATATTCCACTTTGGAGGCACATCGCCTTTCAAGGTACAAGTTAATTTTGATATTCCCATATTTGAAGGATAGATAGATGTCAATGCCCTAGAAAAATGGTTAATTCTGTTAGAAATATATTTATCTGTTCATAATTTATCTAACATGGAAATATTAACTTCGAACTCCTTAAGGCTCTTCCCATGTCAAACATTGGTGGGAAACTTACTAGGAGAAAAGTTCCACAGAGGAGTCTGGAATATATGGGGCCGATCCCACTTGGGATTTTTTGTGGATGCGGTCAAGGAACAATATTACCCTGTTGGAAACTATGACAACCAATACATGAGATGGACCACACTATGGTAAGAGAGGGGCCAAGTAGTGCCAGAGTTCACCAATACCTTCCATACCTTGTGCACCAAGATGGGTATCAAATATTTCGAGTGACATATGGTTCTAAAATACCGTGGGGATCTACACATATACATCCAAACTAAAATGGATTTTCTAGACACATCATTAGTGGGTGTTGCCTATCGATATGTTGTTAAAATCGAACATAAATTTAAGCACCAGAAAAAGAGGGAGTTCGGGTCTACAAATCCGCAACAACCAAAGTATGGTAAAGATGACCTTAACAACTAGTTTTTAGAAAACCAGTCCAATTCATAGGAAAATAAGGGTAACAAAGAGAAGAAGGAGGACACTGGAAAATGGTGCAATTTCCACAAAAGGCCTTGGAAAAACACCAATGAATTTTGTTCAAAAAAGTCATTTGTGGCCAAGATCAAAGACAAGGAGCCGAACCGTGATTCAGAATCTGATTCAAAAAATATTGGTAGAAGACAAATCATTGACGCAGACCCCACTGCTATTTTTGTAACCACAACAATTCAACTAAAAGAACCAGTAGATCCTGAAGTGGGGAAGTGCCTTTTTCATTCACAGATGTGGGTGAAAGGGACCCCGCTGCATTTTATTGTTGATATTTGAATCTAGAAGAACATCATCTCAGCAGAGGTCGTCAAATAGTTGGGATTGTCGATAGCACCACACCTGCATCCATACAACATCGAGTGGCTTCGCCAGGATGATATATTCATTTCAACTAGCAATGTCGATTTTCATACCGCATCTAGCCCTTCAAGGATGAGGTATTATGTGATGTTGCCTTGCTGGATGTCTGTGATGTTCTCTTGGGCCAACCATATATGTGGAAGTGCCATTCTATTTACGAGTCTCGACCCCGTAGTGTCATTGTTACTCTCGGGGGTCATCTCTACATGATACTAGAGGTAGCTATGACTACTGTCCCACCTAAATAGTGCCGCAAGGTAGTATCTTATACTGCAAAATTCATCTTCTTCACAATCTGTTCAAATGGCGAACATAAGGACACTACAACCATTGCAGCCTCGGTCCAAGCACCTTCTATCCAACAGAAGCAGGTCAACAAGATTGCAACAAACCGCAAAGATTCAAGTTGTACACAGTCATCTCATGTAGCCTGACTGGTTGAACAGATTCCACCCCACCAACAAAAGGTTTGTGACAACCTTCCACAAACCAAGCAACGCAATGTCTCCAGCAAGGAAAGAAACTCACAAAGATTCAGATTCAACAATATCTTTCCCCTCTCCCCTGAGAACTCAATGCAATGGAGACCATTTATTCCTAAGGAGGGAGGATTGATCCAGGTGGATATCGGTGGCCACCCACCTATTCCAACTGGCACAAAATAGTCTTCTGGTAACTTACTATTTTTAGCAAGTTTTCTGTTCCTAAATTTTTGGGGCCATTTTGAGGGCCAAAATGAAGTTTTTTCAGAATCGATCACCTCAAGGATGTCTAAAGGCTCTAATTGGGCCCCCAAAATGAATCTCCTCAACGATACCTTTACAATGAGATATCGTGTGCCCCAAATGGAGATCATATGCCAAGTTTATGCACCTAGGAAGTTGATACACCAAACTACCCAAAACGGGGTCCACAAAACTTTTGGCTTTTCCTTATCTCTGAGAAGAGATGTGACAGATACTCAAATTTGCAAGAAGATGGATTACAATGAGGCTATAAAGGAATTTTTAACATAAGGAAAATACAAAACCTTAAACCAAACTGAAATGGATTTTTTGGACATCTCATAATTGGGTGCTGCTTATCGATATGATGTTAAAATCAAGTAGAAATTTAAGCACCAGAACAAGCGGGAGTTCGGGTCTGCAAATCCAGAAATTAGAAACTAATCCATTAATAAGAATGGAAAATAATACAAATAAAATACAACCATAAATTGATATTAAAGACGGCCCTAACAACCAACCTTCAGAAAACCAGTCCAAGCCACAGGAAAAGAAGGGTAATGGAAAGACAAAGAAGGACATTGAAAAATGGTGCGATTTCCACAAAATCCCCTGGCACAAAAACGATGAATATCGCTCAAAACAATCATTGGTGGTCGATATCAAAGACAAGGAGTCGAACCTTGATTTAGAATCTGATTCAGAAAATACTGGTAGAACATAAATCATTGACGTATACTCCACTGCTATTGTTGGAACCGCAACAATTCAACCAGAAGAACCAGCAGATCCTAAAGAGGGGGAGCGCCTTTTTCATTCATAGATGTGAGTGAATCGGACCGTGCTGCATTTTATTGTTGATAGCGAAATCTAGAAGAACCTCATCTCAGCAGAGGTTGTCAAATAGTTGGGATTGTTGACAGCACCACACCTGCAACCATACAACATTGGGTGGCTTTTCCAGGGATGAGATCTTCGTGTCATCCAATAGTGACAATTGTCATACCACATCCATCCCTTCAAGGATGAGTTATTATGTGACGTTTTCCCACTGGATGTTTGCGATGTTCTCTTGGGCCAACCATATATGTGGAAGCGTCGTGTTATTTACGGGTCTTGACCCCATAGTGTAATTGTTACTATGGGGGTCATCTCTACAAGATACCATAGATAGTTTCGACTACTGTCTCACCTAAATAGTGCTAAAAGGTAGTATATCATACTACAAAATTCAGCTTCTTCACAATCTGTTCAAAAGGTGAACATGAGGACACTACAACCACTATAGGCTCCCTCCAAGCACCTTCTATCAAAAAGAAGTAGGTCGACAAGATTGCAGCAAAGCACAAATATTCCTTCTACACATAGTCATATCATGTAGCCCGATTGGTTGAATAGATTCAACCCCGCCAACAACAGGTTCATGAAATCCTTCCAAAAACCAAGCAACGCAATGTCTCCTACAAAGAAAACAACTCACCAAGATTCAAATTCAACAATCGCTTTCCCCTCTCCCTCGAGAAATCAACGCAATGGAGACCATTGCTTCTTAAGGAGGGAGGATTGAAATAGGTGGATATCGGTGGCCAATCACCTATTCCAACTGGCACAAAACAATGTTCTGGCAACTTACTATTTTTAGCAGGTTTTCGGTTCCTAAACTTTTGGGGCCATTTTGAGGGCCTAAATGAAGTTTTTTCTGGATCAAGCACTTCAAAGATAGGTAAAGGCCCTAATTGAGAGCCCAAAGTGAATATCCATTACAATACCTTTCCAACGATCTATCGTCACCCCAAATGGAGATCGTATGCAAAAGTTACACCCCCGAGAAGTTGATACACCAAACTACCCAAAACGAGGTCCACAAAAATGTTGGATTTTTATCTTCCGGGGTTAGGGTTTAGGATTTTCTTTATGTTAAAAAGGACTTTATATCCTCATTGTAATCCATATTCTTGTGAATGTGAGTAGTCATCACATCTCTTCTCAGAGATAAGCTGCCACCATTCTAACAAGTATTTCATTCTGTATTTCTACAATTTTGTACATTTCGCTCATTAATAGAAATTGTGTATCACTGTACATATCTCTATGTTTATGGTTGCATCTCTGATATATTTACATTATATTAGTGGATATCCTAGATATATCTATACATTTATTTATCATATCTCTGCTCTCATTTCGTGCCGAAAATAATCCGGATCAGTTCAGTAGTTTGAGCTTGGTTCCCCGCACTGCTTCCTGTTTCTAGAATAATCAATATCATTTTTCTGTTTTATTTTCTTTGGTTGTAAATATCATTGCAAGAGTGTGTATCCCTATTGGCATCGATAACTAACATCATTCAACATACATTATATGATATTAAATCCAAATAAACCATAAATACTAATCATTAGAATGCGCATGAATGATAAATGAAATAATCAGAATGTCAAGCTTCCCTGGATTCAATCCCTGGTTCGTCCACTCATGATTGAGGTGCTGTGGTTTTTTGGGTTGCCAACAATGTACTATTTCTTCATGTAAAACTAAGTATACCATGCATTAGGAATTTCTCAAATCATATATCTAGTGTGTTGGGGACGAAGAGGCGAACTTTGTTGATATGTAGTGCAATGAAGCAAAAGAGAAGGATGTTGTCGAAATGTGATGCAATGACGTGAGTGGAAGGGTGTCAGCTGGTGAAAGGTGTGCACACGATGAAGATATTCATGTGACTAATTCTAGTGAGATGGCATTGATCATGCAATCTTTGTCAACGATGAAGATGTGTTAGTGAAGTTTGGCGGAAGTTATATAGCGCATCAACCGAGTTCAAAAGGAGGTGGATGATGTACTATCAAGAAAATCAATGGCATGTCAATGCAAAGGTGGAAGAAGGATGCACACATCAGTGCTCTATATATTAGCGCAAGAAGAGGGGACTCACCGAAGTGCGGATCGTCAGGTATAAGTGATCAGAGGAGGAACCGAAAGTGGTAAAGCAAGGTAGGGTGAGGAGAATTTGGGTGTAGATATTTGCACGAGGGAGAGAGTGTGAGAACAAGGGAGAGAGTGTGAGAATCCTAGTTGGAAGAATTGAAGGGGGGGTCAATTTCTTGTCTTGGATAGAGGCGAAGGCAAGAAAATTAGGAGGTTGTTGTGTTAACTCAAATTAATAAACTCAACTTTCAACTTAGTAAAAAGAGCCAAAAAAAAAAAAAGAAATTGTGAAATATTAAAAAAAATATACTTAAAAATTAATATAATAACAAAATCATTTAAGACTTAACTTGATAACTTTTTTTTTTCTGGATTAATGTATTTTTCCTTTTTTTCTTCCTTCCTAAGATAAATCTATATTATTTTAGGGTAAATGAAATATAATTAACCCTAAGAGTATTAAATAATAATTTAATAAAACTAATTATAAATTGATAGTTATAATGTACACTAAGTGTTAGCTTAAACAATGTGACATCTCTCCACCAGTGACCAGTGATTAGTTGGGGATTTAAACACTCTTGATCCTCTTGAAATTAGGCTCAGTAATCAAGGCCGACAGTCTATAACGTATAATTTAATTATTTTAGTACGTTCGAAGATTTTCAATTCTATATATATAGAAACTTTGAATCCCATGGTGATAAAGATTGTATGAGCCCAGCCTTATCTGATCGGTTTCAGTCTCCTATCATTACGCAAATATCAGGTTGACAAGGAAAACCATATCTTGGAGCTTTCCATTTTACCACCCATTTTCTCCCATTCGTCTTCCGGTGGGTTGGGGATTTTATGCTCTCTAAGATTATTCGAGACGGCCGAGATATGGAAGCCTGTATAATTCCTATTGCTACACTATGCTATTCTCTAACACTTCTTTTCTACTGTATTATATTCTGTGTCTCTGCGACTCTCTGTTTGGACAGCGTATAGAAGATGATCGATGATAAGATTTTTTCCGTAAGCTGTTGTCTCTCAAGTGTCTATGTGATTCTCAGTTTGGACAGGGGACTGAAGAGGCTTCATGATACGAATTTTGTGACTTTCGATGTAGGCTGCATTGTCTGCACTGTTATATTATCTCTCGCTGTGCTGAGTTTTCCCGTAACGTCGGTTGAGATTTCTTTGTTTGAGCGTATATTAATTGATGAAATCTACCAATATAATTTATTTTTAACTTTTTCTTTACATGCAGGAAGTGATTTCCTCTGTAAACTACGAAAAAGAAATGGGTAAAATTACCGAGGAAAAGGAGGATAATGCTTCTGAAGACAATGAGTTTCTCTTTTTCTTGTTGTTCCTGTTGTTCCCATGAAACCCATTTTATTTAAAATATGCGAAACAAACACAAGGTGAGGCTATGCTCTCTTCTATATATCATTCAATGAAGACAAATTACATCCTTATATGGGAAAAGACTCTACTAGTCGGTTACATGCAAACCAAAGACAACTAGACTCTTAACTATGAACTGATTCTTAACACGCCTACAACTGACTCTCACAACTGAAGCTTATAACGGGTGCTTACAACTGGTGCTTACTCCATTATTTCAAAGTCTCCCCATTAGTGGAGAATGATTGACTTCTACACCTAACATCTCCCTAAACAGCTCAAACTTAATCTTTCCAAGAGGCTTAGTGAAAATATCAGCAGCATTCTCAGTAGTAATACAATACACAAGAGTTATTTCATTTGATTGCAACTTTTCTCGAACAAAATGATACTGAGCTTCAACATGCTTTTTCCTTGCATGAAAAATCAGATTCTTCGCAATATTGATTGAAATTTGATTATCACATCTGATCATCATAGGTTTCTTTCGTTCTTCTCCAACATATTGAAGAAGTCTTCTTAACCAAACAACTTCACAAGTTGTTGCACACAAGGCTTTATATTCTGCTTCAGTAGAAGACAAAGATATAGTAGGTTGCTTTTTACTGCTCCATGAAACAACCCAGGATCCAATGTTGAACGCATATCCAGTGGTTGATCTTTGATCATCCAAATTGCCAGCCCAATCAAAATCTGAATAACCTATCAACTCAACATCAGATGCATCAGTATATTTAATACCAAAATCAAGTGTACCTTTTAGATACCTGAGTACTACCTTTGTTGCATTCCAATGGCTTTCATGAGGTTTCGCCATGAACTGACATAACACACTCACAAAATATGAAATATTAGGTCTAGTTGAGGTGAGATAATTCAAACTACCCACCATCTATCTATACATAATACCATTCACCTCCTTTGAACCATCATCACAAGAAAGTTTCACATTCTGTTGCATGGGAATAGTAGAAGACTTACACTGATCCATTTTAAATCTCTTAAGTATTTCTCTGATATACTTACTCTGACAAACAAAAGTTTGGCCTGCATTTCTCCAAACTTCAAGA
>JASDQU011026216.1:2879-32020 GCA_032191745.1 Picea mariana
TCCTCCGGAAGAAAACCCTAGGCTAGATAGCCAAACAAAGAGCAGCGCATCTCTCCCCAAGGATAGCGCAACACAAAAGACTGATCAAATGTTCCAAACCCTAGCCAAGAGATATCCAAGCCAATACTGAAACTAGCTGATGCTGCACCTGCACCTGCAACCCTCCTCCAAACCTGCGCACCAGACTGCAACTGCAGTGTGCACCAACTGAGAAACTGCAATTCTGAGATGCTGTCAAATGAGAACTGGTGCCCTGTATTTATAGTAATCCTGTCAATTTGTTGGGGTCGACTTCTCCTTCTGGGTATGTGTCTATTCAGTATATTATTATTAATTCTGGCCGACTTCTTCTCTTGGAGCCTAATAGCCTAATATAAATTATTTTTTTGAGCCGACAAGGCTTCTAGGGTTATTAGCCAACTCATTAGGGTTTCTCTTGCTTCCCAGAGTCTTCTATTCTCGTCAGGTTCACACGTGGGGGTAAATACCTCCCGCAGCTACCATAATATTAACAAGGATGTGTGCCCAGCTCTGCAAACGCTGCCTCTATTTCTTCAGCTCGACCTCCTCTATTTTCTCTCTTGCTCTCTCAACAATAAATGAATGAACTACCCAAGAATGGGTGCGCCCTCTTGCCCTAGTCGACCTCATGAGGGAAGGTGAGGGGTTTTCTAATCTAACGCTTGAGATTAGATTAGATGGGTGGCTGAGATTTGGTGTCTCTTCACTCACCCTCACTTTAGTCATAAAGTCACCTTTTAATTTTCATCTCACAAATTAATTGACTAGGACCCACATTAGGCACTTTCTCCCCCTTAGGTGCCTAGGGAAGAGAAACACTTGCCTTGGTACTTTATTTTAATTAAAAATTTAACATGTTGAAGGGAAAGGATCCATTACGATGATGACACTAATGAGCTGAACACTACTGAATAAAAATAAATTTGAAATATAACTATTAAATAATTTTCACCTAGGTTGAATAAACTAAAAAATTGTTTTTCATAAGTTTGAACAATGATACACAAATAAGTTTGAAATATAACTGTTGAAAAAAATTCACCTAGGTTGAATGAACCAACAATTGTTATGCATTTTAGAAGTCTTGTCAGCTTACACTGGAATCTAATATATTATTAGTTAGGTTGTGAGGAAATAAAGAGGTCATTGCTTCTTAAGCGAGATCCTGGTCAATGTTAAAGTGACGGGGTCAGGGGGAGCGATAGGAAGGAATGGATGCACTTCCGCTATGGCGGGCGAGGTTCCTGATCAACGAAAGAAAGCCCTCCCATCCAGGGTCTATGGCTGTACCTCCTAAGATTCATGAATCGAAGTGGTATAGGGCATATGTCTAGGTCTGAAGGTGGGCAGGTAGAAAAAAATTCACCTAGGTTGAATGAACCAACAATTGTTATGCATTTTAGAAGTCTTGTCATCATACAGTGCAATTGCTGCTTATTATGGCATACCAGAATTATATAACACCATGATTCCATTGCACTTGGAGCCAACTAATCAAACTATGTTGCAGCAACTTTATTGTACGTGCCTTCTGCTTGAATTGGTTATCAAAACTTAATTGCACACAACACAATTATTATTTTACAAACAGAAACATCCAGTCCATTTGGAAGGGTCTGGTCAATAATATAGTACAACACACAATATAATAATCTGACTTGGGATCACTGTTGTCAAGAGAAAAGGAAGTGATTCTGCATTGGATTTTTCTTCAGTTGTAAAAGGTAAAAATTTCCAGATTCAAATTCGGAGAAAATCTAGTTCAACCAACTTATGAAATGCATTTTACAATCTTCTCACTTGCATTGCTTCCATTTTCAAATCCATAATCAACTATACTTATGATGGAAGAAACTACTTATGGTGTGTAAAGATGATTCCTCTGGTGTTTCTCAGATCGGAACAGAGTACATGTTCATTCTCTTCAGTCACTTCTAAAAGATGACTTTAATCAATATCAATAGTAATAACCCCCTCAAAGTAGTATACAATATGGTTCCTATATGAAGCATATATGAACGAGGCAAGTGACATTTCAGAGAGCAAATATAGTGTATAAGAAAAGGATATTCAACATGCAAAATGACCAAAAAATAACCATTTGAGAACAAGACTCGGATCCTATATCACGAGCATGAGTTATATGTTATACTATAGATAGAGTACCCCAATGACTTGTGCCCCAATAAATTATGCACAAAAAACAAAACCATTAATTCTGCTTTAGAAATCAATGACAAGAAAAATTAGAGCATCAATAATTAAGGAAAATCCTATAATGAATAATGATACGGAGGGAGGATGTCACTTGCTACATTTATCCAACCATTTTGAAATAACGGCTATAATTCTCTAAATAGACTATCAAGTGCAGCTTAAAGAAAAGGTACCTATTTCTTTGCAAGTAATAGAACATCAGTGGCATGTCTGGCCCCAGCCAGTAGCAAAAATAACAGAAACATGCCAGTGCACTTTTTATTACATAAGAATTTTACAATTTTAGCATAATGTATTTAAAAACAGCATTGCCCCAGTTGAAGCACACCTTATCATAAACAATAGAATAAATAGCCAGTTAACAAATTACCAAACAAAGAAGAAAGATGGATTTATCTGAAGCCAAAGTTTTCTTCATAGCGCAGTAAGGTAACAGATAAGCAATGCATTCTTTTAGGAGGCCTTTGCCTTTGCTGCGGAAGGAAGCAACTGCAAACCAAAAGCCGACTTTGAGAAAATCCTCCAGATAAAGATGTATGTGACATTTACCATGGTAATTGCAGGAGCGAGTAACCATTGATTATTCAAACATTTTGATTTTGCAAAACACCATACCTGATAAAGAGAGATGAGAGAGGTGATAAATCCTAAGCCTCCGGTAACTCGTGGTGTGACCTTCTTAGGTGCCAACTGAAGTAGTCCAATTGCAACTACAATATCCACAGATGCTTTTGCCAAACCTAATAGCCTATCATTTGACTGTTTAAGCTTTAGACGGTGCTGTTCCTCCTGCACAGCAAGAGATGAGGAAAATTTGTCATATAAATAGAGTTCCTGTGTTTTTTTCACATGTTTTTACCAATCTTAATAATTTAACTGTTTAAAAAGTACGTTGCATATTAGCTCAAAGGAATTAGCTCAACTGGTTGTCACCAATGTCACTGGGCATTTGGCTCATTCCATGCTGGCAGGTGCCCAGCTCTAGATGAGGTGCACTAGTCTACGCCAACAGATTTACTGGGGATTGCATCCACAAACGTGAGGAAGCATCCCTTGGGTTTCCAACAAGATTTTCCTTGAAGAAAAAAACAACATCGTATATGCATAACTTTTTTCCTGTTAACATTCTTCCTATACCTAGATTAAGATGGTTAAAATGCTTACCAGCTTAGCTTGATCAACTGTGGATGTATTTTTTATTTTTTTCAGCTCTTTCTCCAATTTTTTGATAGATATAGAAAGGCGACCCAGCTCTGATGTCTGATTATTCCTCAAGAAACCCGTATCAGAATGGAATATAAACTACAAAAGAAATTTATAGGAATGGAGAGCAAAAATGTAATACTAAATCTCACTGCATGAGGTAAACATTGACCAACCTCTATCAAAGTACTACAGATGTTTGCACCAAGGAAGCAGAAGAGTGATATTCTCCCAATCAAATCTGCTCGCTCTTTGTTCTGGAAAAACAACCACATCAACACAAAAATGAAAGACCTCTCCTTATACAGTCCCTGCTGAAAACGGCATGGGGTACTTACATTCAAAAGTTAAAAACATTTCAAAGATTACAAAACACTGGAATGGATTTGTATATTAAGAAATTATAAACCACACCTGCTGCTTCTTGGGAATAATACAATAGTATAGTGGAGCACTGCCGAAAATACTAAGAAACCAATTTGATTGCAGAGAATAGCAATAGTCAAAGTTTAAACATGACCTTAGCACATGTCTACTAATACGTTGCCACTAATGTGCTCATACCATAATTCTTCCAGGCGAATATCCACCAAAGTGAATGCTGAAATTTATTGGCTCAAAAGATCTATGGAATTCAATGTAAACATTACTAAGATCTTCCTTAACTTGACCTGAGCCCAGGCAGCAGGCAGACTGATTTCTTTTCCATTTATTTCTAAGATCTTACACATCCTTGAGTTCTTTAGTCTGCACTAGTCTGCACTGCAAACATATAGATAGATAGCCATGACCATATCAGAAAACTGAAGTAAGCCACAGCCCGACTATGCCTTGGGTAAAGTTTTAAACTATACAAGGTCTTATCTTCATGCTATTTAGATTCTATACTCTGCGGGGAACTAAAACACCTTGATCATGAGTGAATAGACTGCTAAAAGCACTTTGTCATCACTGCTCAATGAAGAAAAGAAAGTGAGCATGGAATGTCTCCACCGTGCTTTAGTTGCTCGCATAATTCCAACATAGCCTCTCTTCAAAAGAGAACATTACAGATGATGCTAAAATCAAAAACAGACATGATACCTAATGATTTTCCTCAAATAAACTAATTTACCTCGATCTCTTTTTCTTATAGCTGTGGGTAGACTTCAATAATACTCAGTATCTAGGATGAAAGGACTTGAATCATCCTTGACTTTCAGTATCAAACAGAATGCCTTCAAGGATACAATTATTCTTGCAACAGTGATTGCATTTGTGAACTTGTGATCATGCACACTAGCTCTCATTCATCAACTACCAACTGAGAAGAAATGGCCACGGGTCAAAGGGTTTTCGTGTCCTAGAGGGGTGAAGGGCAAGGTTTCTTCCTTCTACACAGAGGAAACACTTGGAAAGAGCAAGGTTATGATACCAATTGTCGCAGACCTGCAAGACAAATATATTTGCACAAGATGTACAGAGTTATATTCAAATAAATGATTGATTAAATGGCAATGTTATGGTACAATTGAATAATGTGATTTCTTTATATAGTGTTGAAGAGTTGTGCCATGATGAGAGGTCACGAGTCAAATCCTGCTAATGTGATTGGTTTCAAAGGGTTTTGTTTGTAAGGTGACCCAGGTTCAAAACCCGCTGTAGTCAGGAGGAGACACCTAAAAATCCAGCCATGCTAAGGGATGGCGTGGCCCAGGACGGGTGCGATCCCTAGGTGATTTTGACAGCTCAAATGCCCGTGTCGTGGTTTCTTAGCCAAAGGCTAGTCCCGCAAGTCACAGACACACTAGCAAACAAAAAAAAGGATGAAAGGTCTTGAACCTTACAGTTTAATTAATAATAATTATATATTATATTATATAGGTATATAACAGATCTCCTCATTCAACTTTCTTCTGGACCTAAAGGATTCTTTCCTCCCCATTTCCATTAACATTTCAAATATTGTGGGCAAAGGTCCTTGATATCATCAGGTGAACTTCTTGTGAGGTCTCCTCTGAACATAATTTTCAACAACATTCATAAATCTTCATGCATACAACTTAAGAATGAGATTCTAGTGGTCTCTTCATCGTGACTATGTTAAGGGCATTTGTTGAGGATGTGCTTGAGGTTTTCCAGGCAATCCTCAAGACTTCATCCTCATGTTTTATCTCCAATATTTCCTCCCTAGGGTCGATTATTCTGCAATAGTCCAGATACTTATCCCAGAAGATCTTGATAACCTTCCAGGAATTGATGTAGTCTCCCTCAAGACATGAACCATTGCATAGTTGAATCCATTAGGATTGACAAGAATAACTTCAGCTTTTTCTCATCTTTGACATGGTCATGGCCACAACATACAACTTCAAACTTGAAGAGGAATGCATTGGGATCTGTTAAATTATGAGCTTGATTTAATACTGTAAGTACTTCTTTAAAATTCCGACTGTACTTTGAGCTTAGCTTAACATAATTCATTAACCAGAACAGAAATAATCATAAGAATTTACCAGCATGCAAGATCACAACACATGTACCCTGGGGAAACCCTATACAGGGAGAAAAACCCCAGCAAACAATCTCCTTTTATTGCATTATTAATGTATGATCATTTACAAATATTCCACCATGAAATTCTGCTCTTATCGATCTTGCCAATAAGACTTTGACGTGACTGTGTGACCTATAGAAAACTTAGAAACTTTGTTGATAAATACCTCTGATATAGACCAGCACTGTGGAAGAGGTTTTGCACAGCCTAGGTGCTACTTTACTGCCTGTTTCTGGACTGATATACACCAGCCTTGTTGGTGTATTTTGCTGCCCTCAAACAGAAGGAGTTGCTGCCTTCTAACACTGATATTTAAGCTGCCTGCTAACACTGTTATGTGCTGCCTGCTAACTCTGATATACGTGCAGCCAGCTAGCTCTGTCTCTCTCACACTGCATAACACACTTACTGCTCACCCGCACACTCCAAAACCTTGTGTGTAGAATGAGGGTCAACCTCTTCATATAAAGGCATGGGGAGGTGAAAGAAGAAGGCTCGAATTAGAAGCTTGAATGCATGCTTTCATAACTCGACTTTACACTTCAGAAAATAGATCTTGGACATGAATTCGAAATTAGAACTTGACTTTACACTTCAGTTACAACTCACCCTTGACTTGACAATGCATGTCATACCAACACAACAAGTGACTCGACCTTGACTGGGCATGCATGCGAACTACTCAGCATGCACATGACATGCATGCATGCAATTTGTCATGCATGCAACATGCAACTCAACATGCAACATGCATGCAATATGCAACATGCATGCATGCGACATGCAAGAAACTTGACAACTTTGACTTTAACCTAGACATGCAACTTTGACTTTTACAACTCAACCTTGACATTCAACTCAACTCTTTACATGGCAATTTGAATTTCTTCATGGAGGATTATGTCATACGTGCCAACGCACTAAATCAATACATTTACATCATTTGCAATATCAAGAAGATTGTTTGTTTCTAGCTCATAGGAATTTTATGTTCAACCTAACTTTTGCTAGATGCCTTGACTTTTGCTCATGGCTCACAAGGCTTGACTAGGCTCACAGAGGTTGTACGTTCCCCCTGACTTTTGCACTAGTCTGTCTATGCTCACATAGGTTGTACGTTCCCCCTGACTTTTGCACTAGACTGTCTATGCTCACAGAGGTTGTGCGTTCCCCTTGGCTTTTATCAATACCTCACAAGACTAGTTGGTTCTCCAAATCTCTTTGGCTAGCCTCAGGGTGGCCCATATGGCCTCTCATTGGAGAATGACTGTCAATGCTGCAAAATTTAACACTCCCTCTCAGCGAGGGAGTCATTCTCAGCCACACCAAGCTTGCCTCTCAACTACACAAACTGTCTCAATGGCAATGGCTTGGTCAGGATATCAACTACCTGCTCGCTCGTGGCTATGTACTATAGCTTTACAGTCTTTCTCTGGACAAAGTCTCGAATGTAATGGTACTTCATGTCAATATGTTTTGACCTGTCATAAATATCGGGTTCTCTGTCAGTTTTATACAACTTTGATTATCACAGTGAACCACCGTCGTCTTGAGCTTGTCACCAAACAACCCATAAACCAATTTTCTGAGCCATACTGCTTCCTTGCTAGCATCATTTGTTGCAATGTACTCATCCTCTGTTGTAAATTTATAATGAAGAGACACCTTAATGAAAGGACATGTCTCTTAGTATAAAGGCACTCCACTTAGGTATTTATATGGGGCCCTCATTTGTAATCATATCATATTCAATCTCTCATATTTTATATATAATATTTTATCCCAAATGGAATTTATTTTATTCCAAATATTTTGGGTATTCCATGTATGAACCAACTTGGTTCACCACATTTGGTATCAGAGCAAGTTTGATCCCAACCTTTGGCCACCAAACCTTTGGTCAAAATATTCATTGTCTTTGGTGTTGATTTTTCATAGCATTAGGTTAA
This sequence comes from Picea mariana, assembly GCA_032191745.1. Classification (NCBI taxonomy): domain Eukaryota; kingdom Viridiplantae; phylum Streptophyta; class Pinopsida; order Pinales; family Pinaceae; genus Picea; species Picea mariana. The sequence continues at coordinate 10,806 of JASDQU011026216.1, forward strand.
GCATGAAGTTCATTCCATTTTAACAACTAACCATAACCATAAATGCTGCAGCAACCAAGATCACATGAAGAAGCACCATGCACAAGAACACAAGATATATCCTGGGAAACCCTTCTCAAACAAAGGAGAAAAACCCAGCCAAATCCTTTGCTATACTCTTCAAGAGAAAGACCTTTTCACCACCAAGAATATCCTAGCACACAAGAGGGTGCACAAAACCCTAGAACTCTAGCGCCCAAGAGAGGTGCGCAACTTTGACCAAGAAGTGTACTTGTTGAAATTTCCAAAACTCACAAGTGTGTGTGTGTGTCTACAATGAAAGATTTCATCTTACTTATATTAGACTTGTCCTGTCAAATAAAGTGTCTATTGGCACAATAGGGCCGACCTCACTTAGACATATTAATTATTTATTATTATAATAATTAATATTAATATTAATTATCTTTTACATTTTATCTTTAGACACAATAAGATAGGGTCGACCTGTACCCTTTACACAATAACTAGGATTACAGGTAGGTCTGACTCTTGAACAACATATAGCAAAGGATCGAATACACCCACTAGGGGCACATCCATAGGGATGCCATGGCCCTGATTCACTGCATTACACAGATGAACCAGGTCTTCACACGTGCACCTGTGCTCGTCCACAGGCACATCTGCTCTACAGATCTGCTTTCCCACTGCCACCAACAGAAGGATCATCCGGAGTCCTCTCATCAACTTTGTTGCTGCTTAGAGGAGGCCATCACATCATCTTCATTTATGTTCTCATGATGATATTGCCAGCGCTTTTGGGATTTCCCACGTTCAACTTGTGCTCAGACACAGGCTCGTCATAACTCAACAGATCGCTTTTACATCGGATAATCATCTGGAGTTCTTCTCTCTCACGTCATGGAGGAGGCCATCTTTACATTCATGACTCTGTCTCAGGCAGGAACCACGAACCCTTCAGAGGGGCTTTCTCTCAGGTTTGTAAATTGAGAGAAAGACTTCACAAGCTGCTATGTTCCACATCTCACAGGTTTGTAAGCTGGAGGATGTCTCCCATAGCTTCTTTCATCAACACTCCATCTCAGCTAGGGAGGCATTCTTTGTCAAGCCAAGTCTCATACCGATGTACTCTGAGTTTTGTTTTTGGCCAATGGTCATCCATACTCCCTCTTAAGTCGGAAGGAGTTCTTCACCAAGTAAATGTTTGGTGTAGGAGTTTGCAGTCTGCTTAGGTGGAGAAAGGTACTGCAAATAAACAATTTTCTTCTGCATCATATCTCTGACATAAAAAAAAATTGTCTCTTTGTGTGCCAAACCATTAGGAAGCTCTGGGTTCTTTAAGGAGCTTTATATATGGCTCTCTGTCATCAACATATGATCTATCTCATGGTCAAGTAGATCTGACAAAAGTATATGAAGCCACTTTTCTTCGCACACTTGCTGTTATATATATATATATATATATATATATATATATATATATATATATATATATATATATATATTACTCTGTCTCTGGTGCATTTTAAGGCTACAGAGTTATATTTCCTGCTGCAATAGGAAGTCATGGAAGATTTCAAGGTAGAACATCAACAGGATGTGCTCTTTCGGTCCACTGTACTTTCTGCTCAATCTGAATCGGCATGAATCAAGTCTGGTGTTAACTGGATACATCAGTGATCCAATCAATTGTGGATTGGTCTCGTCTTGAATCAACATCAATCTTCTTCTTTAAATCCATCACGGTGGATTTGCATTATGTCATACTTCTTGTCCCAAATAGTAGCGTATCATACTCAGATTCTTTATGAAAATCAGAAGTCAATGATTGCCAGTTTTAACAACTAGTCTTTCTGAGTAAATCTTCAGGATTAGGTTTTTGTCACCAACACTGTATAGGTTTGGATCAGCAACACTTTTGCTAAAATCCAAACTCATCAAGAATCTATCTATCTGATATAGATTCCAACTCATGGATGGTGGTACGGATGGAAGTGAAACAGTTCACTGGGTCGAGTGTCTCATCATGGACAACTCCCTCTATTTGTGAGAAACTTCTGGCTTATAAATCATGTTTTGTATTTTCCTTGATACTTTAATCGGTTGCATGTTGTACCACAGCTTTTCTCCTTTTGGACCTTGAATAATATCTTAAGTACCGTCTTAAAGTATATTGATATTCCTCTGTTATGGCTTTTGGCGATACTGGTTCTATTGTAGCTTTTCTAAGACAAGGAGTTTTATCATCAATGAAGTGGCTTATATTTGAAGGATAGCTTAAAAAACTCTTTTTCTTTCTTGGAATGTGCCTTGAGAGGCTTGTATGTTTCTTTGCCTCTTGCATAGTGAGTCTAGGTAGGCATTTTATGCCTTGCTGTAATATCACTGAACATATCAACTGGAGCAACTGGAATAATGTTTTTCTCCCTCTGAACTATTTAAGGGGGAGAAGGTATAGTCTTACGATCAATCTCCATCTGAGATTTTTTGGATCTTTGAAAAAATTATCTCTTCTTCAAGGACAACGTTTCTGCTTGTCTCAATCTGTCTCTGACCAGGGATGTCTGTTATCCCCACTTTTTAGAGATAACTAGGAGATCATGTCTCGAGGCCCACAAGTCCTAGACATGGAGTACCGAGAGCAGGATTGACCTGAGCATGGCCCTGGAGAGCCCACCTTTTCTTCATTCATCATCCTTGTCTTGTCAGCATCAGCAGCATCTATCACCATCGGCTTGATCCTGTATCAGAAGAGGTTCTTGCTCCATGACGTAATTGGTCCAAGCATCATGGTATGTGTCACTTTTGATCATTGAAACCTTTAAATATATGCATCGGATTCCTTTTATCTCTAACAACTGCTTGGATCTTACATTAGCCCACTTGACCATGCTTAGAGAAATTGACAAGGCGCCCTAGCAAGCCTGTGCCCATAGGTCTTGGTTTGCCACTGGGGGAATTTCTGAAAAGCCATCGTCCGCTCCCATCATAGAACCACTGTTTCATCTTATCTCCCGCTCATTTATCCCATTCCCCTTGTCCGGGCATTGGGTTGACCTATTTGCAGGATTGCACCTTATCTCGTGGGAAGAAGGGGCTAAAGGCCCAGAAGGTAAAAGCAGTTGGTAAAAGACAAAAGCCTAGAAATAAAACCTCGCGATGCTTCGCCCAAGGATCCCTGAGAAGGCAATAAAAAGCCTCTCAGCAAGAAACAAGAGGGACCCGAAAAATAACAAAACAAGACCTAGTTGGAGGATAGGGGGTCTCATCACGAGCCAGCCCATTAGGTCCATGGGTACCTAACAGTATGACATTGCCACCATCTGGTTACCATGCCAGGGCAGTGACCTTTGGTTGCATGGCCAAGGGAAAGGGGGTCTCATCACGAGCCAGCCTTCTCATCTCTGTGAAAGTACTTGTGGGTAACGCTGTAGGCTCTGGTCACCATGCCAAGGCAGTGTCCCCTGGTTAGTTCTCAAACTGAAAAAAGCAAATAAAAGAATAAAAAGAATAAAGGAAAGAATGAGCTTGGAAAAAATGCATCCATGGCAGGTGCAGCTCGCCTTCTACAAAGGCACCCACAGGTAACACTTATGCATCCTTGGCCCTCACTGCACCCACATGTTTGGACATCCCCTAGCCACATCACCTCACTTACATGGCTTGGATGAGATCTCTCTGGAAACTTTCCTTTTCTTGTGGACACTAGCCCAATATGACGCCTTGTCCTTTTCTCCAATCTTGTATTGCAGGTTTTGGTAATGTCTTTAAGCTATTGACTGATGTATTAGGGGTTTTATGCATATGATTAATAATATTGATGATGAGATGTGATTGACATTGCTATGATCCCTATGATTGATGAGCCCATGGAGAGCGTAGCTTTTGATGTGCAGGACCATGCCCGACGGACAGGTACCACTTGGACCGGTACACATGGGGAGATGACCAGTTCGAACGTCCATGGGGCTGAAGAGCCCACCAGATGGATGTTGAGACCCCATCAGGAGGCAGAGACAGGACAGAGTTTGATCAGGGGTTTTGCACCTGAGAGGAAGAGGACGTTCCACCAGAGACACTCCGGCAGGACTAGACCTAGAGGGAATGACCCCTTTTTAGTGGAACACTAGCCTTGGAAGGCTTAGGACGTCCCCATCTTCACCATGACGCCATCCAGCTTCATGGACACTTTTGGAGACAAATTGGGCAACAGTGGCACGTGTGGCATGTTGGAGAGGCCCCTGGATGGGCTAACGTTTTGCTTCTAAATGCTGCACTGGCCCTAGAAAGGGCTAACGTCTCCCTCAGAGGGGCTTGACATCTCACCTTTTGCTTGATTAGGGTTTTACTTAGCATTTAATGTAAAAACAATATTATTTTCGTATTATGGCCTTGTCGGCCTTTTTATGACCTAAAAAGTAAATTGGGTCATTGATACACTATATATTGAGGGTTTTCACTCTCATTTTTATCATCAATTATCACTCTCATAGTGAGGTCTGATTTTTAGCGCCCTATTGGGGTTTTTGGCTGAACTAAGTGATGCGCACTTGTTGAAGGAAGAGATTTTTTTGGCATTTATGGTGTTTCTCTTGAAGGAAGGTGTTACAACTAGGGTTTGCATGGTTATTTCTTCATGAATTGTAAGTGTTTCTTTTGCAAAACTTCTTATTGAATGGTCGTAGTTTAAATTTCTTGCATATTGCTTATAAATTTACTAAATCAAAACCCTAGGTGACAAGCACACAAGTAGGTCCTTGTCTCATGTCCCCTGATAGAGAAACTTTTAGCCATTGAAAGAGAGAAAGAGAGCCTAGTCGTAGCTACACTCCTTGTTTCTTTTTCCCATGTGTTAGTCGTACCATTTAGAATCCAAGAGGAGGAAGACGTCCCAGGCCTAGGTTATCTACACTTAGGGTTGTTTTTCCTTTAGGGTTTGATGAAAGAGCCTTGTTGTAGCAACACTCTCTCTCATTTAGCCTTCTTGTCTTGATTTTGTGCTTCATCTGAGCTAGCCGTTTGTCGGGAAGGAGGAGAGAGCACGAGGCCTTGCTTTTGCAACACCGGAGTGAGCCTCTCTCCACTAGGGTTCTGTTTTTGAGGCCCTGCTTTAGCAGCACCTTGAAACTTTTATCTCTAGTCCTTTAAAATCTCATCTCCTTCAACCTTTGCGTCCTTCACTTATGACTCCATTAAACCTTAAGGCACTGATCTGAGAGTCCTCAAACGTTGAAGTGAAGTTGATCAAACAAACTCTTAAAACTTTTGAATCTCAAAACCCTAACCTACTAACCCTGAATGCTGACGTCACTCCTTGTTATTATATCATTGATGCAGCAACATTTTGACTATGAGCAATTGAATGGTAGTTGAAGGCATTTATTAGACTAAGTATTGATTGATTTTATTGGATGCCATATCATTCTTGTATCTATTGACAAGTGATACATTTATTATTGCTATTTTGTAAACATTGACTTCGTCAACATTTACTTTTAAATTGCTTATATTGAATATCAGATAGTCACTAATTTATATGAAGTACTAACGAAGATTGCACGTATCAGTTTCCTTGTTGTATTGTCTCAAGCAGGTGCTTTTCTTTTCTTTGGTTATACCTTATTATTGGTTGTTTAGCTGAGACTATCTGATTGGCAGTGATCTGTGAAGGGAGAATTTGTCCTTTGCCCTTTCAAAACCCCAGGTCACCGGGGACGTCTCCCCTGGGCATAGCCTCCCTAAAGAGAAAGAGCCTTTCCATCGTGGTGACATTGGGTGGGATAGGTTCCTGTTACGCCAGTTTGGCCCTCTACCTTATAGCCTTTTATCTTAGCTACAAACTGTGCGATAACATTTTGGCGCTGTTGTCGGGGATCATTGAGTCAACTCTCCTCAAACAACAAATCTTTTCGGTAAGCCTTGCCTCTAGAGTTTTATCTAAGAAGCTTACCTGGCGACTCCACTAGGGTGTTTTCCCTTATCCTTTAATAATTTCAGGCAAATTATCTGGCGACTCCACTAATTTTTTTCAGGGTGCCACACTACTCTCAAAATTTGTGATATTTCCAAGTTATGGGATCATGGCACACTGGGAACAAATGTATCCGAGTATTGATTTTAGAAGTTTTCAAGGATACCCAAATTACTTTGATACAAAATGGTTAAACAACTCTCCAACGTTTTTGGGCCTCCCAACTCCTCACATCGTAAATTTTTTGGAGTATTTGAGCGAGATAAAGTTGGGAGGAGAGGATGCTCTTATAAAATTATTCATACTCACTCTGCCATCCTACTTGCAAGATCGGTTTAAAAGTTGTTGCGAAGACAGGGGTATATCATCTTTCATAGGTTCATTGACCTTACCAAACCATGCTGCCAAACGTATGAAGATGTCCTTCATAATCTCACAATAGCCTTGGAAGATGGGGGATTCACTATTGAGATTGTGGCAGATCTCGGAAATGCTTATCATGTTCAAAATCAAGAACCCTCTAATGTAAAAAAAGAGATCCATGAAGAATGTTGTCAACCCCTTGAAAAGGAGCAGGATTTTTCCCATGATTCAATAGAGTGTTGTGAAGACATGACTAAAGAAGTGAATTGTGAGGATGAAGCACCAGTAACCGCTCCTCAGCCTGATGAAGCCCTCCAAGATCCTATCCCTCCTGCACAAGATGAAGAGAATGAAGTAAGTCATTTTCCTTTCCAGTTTTTTGATGATACCTTGTTCCATGACTCAGAGAGTGAAGAGGAAATGGAACCCTTGGACAAGCTTGATCCTCTATGTCTCAAGACTGAAGATGTGGAGGCAGATCTTCCACTTGATGAAGTTATCCGAACACTTGAAGCTCCTGCACAGGAAGGATTAAACAAGGTGAGTTATTTTAAAACTTTCAATGATTCTTTATTTTATGATGTAGAGAGCAAATAAGTATCGAATGTTTTAACCCCTTCATGTTATGATGAAGATAATGACTTTGTTGATAATTTTGATGAATTCATACATGTCGGGAAACGTGGATGGGATATGATTAGATATGATGGCAATCCCATGTACGACATTGATGGTCCTTTCCAAAGGTTGCCTTTGCATTTATCACATGAAGTTACTAATAATTTTGACATCTGGCAACAAGAACCTGACCTTGTTCAGACACCCAGGGATGACCTAATGTTATGCTCTCCGATTAATTTTCAGTCATACCTTGAGGACTTTGATGACTATCCATCTGCGCACTTAGATTTATCCTATGAAGAAAGTTATCAACCAACATTATGCTCAGATATTGATAAAAATGAGGAAGTTACTTCCCTGAAGCAGGATACTTGTGATGAGATTTTCCACCCCCCTTTGATCACTTTACCTCCCTATGTCACTGAAGGTGTGGTTTGGAAACATGTCCCTTATCCCAAGTCTCCTATAAGGCAAAACCTCATTCTGAATTTTAGGGGAAAGTTGAGTGCCTCAAGAAGAAGCCTATTATCACAGTTTTCCAGCCTCCCCTTTAGGAATGGTCAATCATCCTTTCAGTTTGTGCTAATCCCTCCTCGGGCCTCAAGTTGTGAAGACGTCCAAGGTAGCCAGCATTCAGATTCCTCGAGTCAGTCTCCTGAACCTTTGACTTTTCACAATCTTTTCCTGAGATGGATTGAGCACTCTCCTGAGAGTATGTCTTGGGATCACTTTTTCCCTCCCACCCACCTCCATGACTTAGACTTTGAGATTTTCGATGATATGATATATATTCTAACCCATGACATTTTTGTGCTTGATTTATCACTATTTTGGTTTATGATGAAGCACAAAGGTAGGTATCGAGGAACGTTGTTGGATTGGCTTCACTGGTTGTTTGACTACACCCAACATCCCAGCCAACAGGTAAGTACAGGTAAGAAGTTTGCTTTCAACTTCTTACTCATTGATTGCTTTATTTTAGTATATATATCTATGTATGTTGGGGTGGCATTACCACCCCAATTTTGTTACTGATACTTCTATCGAGATTGAGCATGTCTGCAGGTTATGCCAGAGATGTTGAGGTTCTCATGCACTCTACGGTGAGCACGTCCCCGAGTTGGAGCCAGATGCTATCCCCACTTTTTAGGGATAACTAGGAGATCATGTCTCGAGGCCCACAGGTCTTAGACATGGAATACCGAGAGAAGGATTGACCTGAGCATGGCCCTGGAGGGCCCACCTTTTCTTCATTCATCATCCTTGTCTTGTCAGCAGCAACAGCATCTATCACCATTGGCTTGATCCTGTATCAAAAGAGGTTCTTGCTCCATGAGGTAATTGGTCCAGGTATCATGGTATGTCACTTTTGATCATTGAAACCTTTAAATATATGCATCGGATTCCTTTTATCTCTAACAACTGCTTGGATCTTACATTAGCCCACTTGACCATGCTTGGAGAAATTGACAGGGTGCCCTAGCAAGCCTGTGCCCATAGCTCTTGGTTTGCCACTGGGGGAATTTCTGAAAAGCCATCGTCCGCTCCCATCATAGCACCACTGTTTCATCTTATCTCCCGCTCATTTATCCCATTCCCCTTGTCCGAGCATTGGGTTGACCTATTTGCAGGATTGCACCTTATCTCGTGGGAAGAAGGGGCTAAAGACCCAAAAGGTAAAAGCAGCTGGTAAAAGACAAAAGCCTAGAAATAAAACCTCGAGATGCTTCGCCCAGAGATCCCTGAGAAGGCAGTAAAAAGCCTCTCAGCAAGAAACAAGAGGGACCCAAAAAATAACAAAACAAGACCTAGTCAGAGGATAGGGGGTCTCATCACGAGCTAGCCTATTAGGTCCATGGGTACCTAACAGTATGACATTGCCACCATCTGGTTACCACGCCAGGACAGTGACCTTTGGTTGCATGGCCAAGGGAAAGGGGGTCTCATCACGAGCCAGCCTTCTCATCTCTATGAAAGTACTTGTGGGTAACGCTGTCGGCTCTGGTCACCATGCCAAGGCAGTGTCCCCTGGTTAGTTCTCAAACAGAAAAAAGCAAATAAAAGAATAAAGGAAAGAATGGGCTTGAAAAAAATGCATCCATGACAGGTACAACTCGCCTTCTACAAAGGCAACCACAGGTAACACTTATGCATCCTTGGCCCTCACTGCACCCACATGTTTGGACATCCCCTAGCCACATCACCTCACTTACATGGCTTGGATGAGATCTTTCTGGAAACTTTCCTTTTCTTGTGGACACTAGCCCAATAGGACGCCTTGTCCTTTTCTCCAATCTTGTATTGCAAGTTTTTGTAATGTCTTTAAGCTATTGACTGATGTATTAGGAGTTTTATGCATATGTTTAATAATATTGATGATGAGATGTGATTGACATTGCTATGATCCCTGTGACTAATGAGCCCACGGAGGGCGTAGCTTTTGATTTGCAGGACCATGCCCAACGGACAGGTACCACTTGGACCGGTACATATGGGGAGATGACCAGTTCGAACCTCCATGGGGCTGAAGTGCCCACCAGATGGATGTTGAGACCCCATCAGGGGGCAGAGACAGGACAGAGTTTGATCAGGGGTTTTGCACCTGAGAGGAAGAGGACGTTCCACCAGAGACACTCCAGCAGGACTCGACCTAGGGGGAATGGCCCCTTTTCAGTGGAACGCTAGTCTTGGAAGGCTTAGGAGGTCCCCATCTTCACCATGACGTCATCCAGCTTCATGGACACTTTTGGAGACAGACTGGGCAGCAGTGGCACGTGCAGCATGTTGGAGAGGCCCGTGGAGGGGCTAACGTTTGGCTTCTGGATGTTGCACTGGCCCTAGAAAGGGCTAACGTCTCCCTCAGAGGGGCTTGATGTCTCACCTTTTGCTTGATTAGGGTTTTACTTAGCATTTAATGTAAAAACAGTGTTATTTTGGTATTATGGCCTTGTCGGCCTTTTTATGACCTAAAAAGTAAATTAGGTCATTGATACACTATATATTGAGGGTTTTCACTCTCATTTTTATCATCAATTATCACTCACTCATAGTGAGGTCTGATTTTTAGCGCCCTATTGGGGTTTTTGGCTGAACTAAGTGATGCGCACTTGTTGAAGGAAGAGATTTTTTTGGCATTTATGGTGTTTCTCTTGAAGGAAGGTGTTACAACTAGGGTTTGCATGGTTATTTCTTCATGAATTGTAAGTGTTTCTTCCGCAAAATTTCTTGCATATTGCTTATAAATTTGCTAAATCAAAACCCTAGGTGACAAGCACACAAGTAGGTCCTTGTCTCATGTCCCCTGATAGAGAAACTTTCAGCCATTGAAAGAGAGAAAGAGAGCCTAGCCGTAGCTACACTCCTTGTTTCTCTTTCCGATGTGCTAGCCGTACCATTTAGAATCCAAGAGGAGGAAGACGTCCCAGGCCTAGGTTATCTACACTTAGGGTCGTTTTTCCTTTAGGGTTTGATGAAAGAGCCTTGTTGTAGCAACACTCTCCCTCATTAAGCCTTCTTGTCTTGATTTTGTACTTCATCTGAGCTAGTCGTTTGCTGGGAAGGAGGAGAGAGCACGAGGCCTTGCTTTTACAACACCGGAGTGAGCCTCTCTCCCCTAGGGTTATGTTTTTGAGGCCCTGCTTTAGCAGCACCTTGAAACTTTTCCCTCTAGTCCTTTAAAATCTCATCTCCTTCAACCTTTGCGTCCTTCACTTATGACTCCATTAAACCCTAAGGCACTGATCTGAGAGTCCTCAAACGTTGAAGTGAAGCTGATCAAACAAACTCTTAAAATTTTTGAATCTCAAAACCCTAACCTACTAACCCTGAATGCTGACGTCACTCCTTGCTATTATATCATTGATGCAGCAATGTCTTGACTATGAGCAATTGAATGGTAGTTGAAGGCATTTATTAGACTAAGTATTGATTGATTTTATTGGATGCCATATCATTCTTGTATCTATTGACAAGTGATACATTTATCATTGCTATTTTGTAAACATTGACTTCGTCAACATTTACTTTTAAATTGCTTATATTGAATATCAGAGAGTCACTGATTTATATGAAGTACTAACCAAGATTGCACGTATCAGTTTGCTTGTTCTATTGTCTCAAACAGGTGCTTTTCTTTTCTTTGGTTATAACTTATTATTGGTTGTTTAGCCGGGACTATCTGATTGGCGATGATCTGTGAAGGGGGAATTTGTCCTTTTCCCTTTCAAAACCCCAGGTCACCGGGGACGTCTCCCCTGGGCATAGCCTCCCTAAAGAGAAAGAGCCTTCCCATCGTGGTGACATTGGGTGGGATAGGTTCCCGTTACGCCAGTTTGGCCCTCTACCTTATAGCCTTTTATCCTTGCTACAAACTGTGCGATAACAATGTCGATCTGGAATGTTTTGAAGATTCACTGTATCCCTCTTTCAAGAATACTTTTTCTGCTTTGTTCTTGCACAAGGAACAATGTTTTGGACTCCTGTACCAAAGATAATGGTCCAAGTTTTGAAAGCTCTTTTAATACAAGGAGTGATATGCAATCCACTATAAAAATTTAGAACAGAAAGATTTTACCTATTTTGTAGCAACGTTCTTCTTAGAGAAAATACTTCTAGTTTCTCCTTTCTTCATTTTCTTGAGGTGGATCTGGATCAATGTGAGCAGTGGTGGCATATTGTTTTCCCTTCTTCCTGGTTGGACAATGTTTAGCAATATGTCCATACTTGTCACATATGTAGCATTGAAATTTTGAAGCATCTCTTCTTTGATATCCTGAGTTTGATGAAGACTTTTCTTCTTTAAATGTTTGCCTGAAGTTTCTTTGGAATCTTCCTCCTTTTCTAGTATGAAGTGCAAGAGCATGATTTTCTTCTGGGTAATCTTCCACTCCTCTATTTTTGAGTCTTAGTTCTTCTTGAGTACAATCTTTCCATAGTCGCTCAAAGGTTGGTAGAGTTTCTCTTCCACTGATACGTTGAAGGAAGGGCTCCCATGATTTTGAAAGATTCTAGAGAGTAGTTAAGACAAGTTCTCTATCAGACATGTTTTCTCCAATTGTCTCTAGTTGTTCTTTAACCTCTGATAACTTCATGAAGAAAAGTGCAACTGTGTCATCTTTCATCATCTTAGTACTTTGGAGTTGACTTCTCAAGGCGAGGGCTCTGAGAGTGTTGTCACTTTCAAACATTTCTTTCAGTATTTTATACATATCGTAGGCAGTCTTCAGATTTGCAATCTGGAGCAAGAGATGATCTCTTACTGAGTAGATGATTATTTTCCTTGCTTTGACGTCATCTTCTTTTCTTACTTTCTTCTCTAATTCAGTTGTCGTTTCTGGTAGAGTTTTAGTGGTTGCATCCAAGAGATCTTTTTCTTCAAGAGTGACTAGAAGCTTTGATTTCCAAGGGTTTAAGTTGCTTGCTCCATCAAGCCTATCTTCCATTGGAGTTTTGTTCTTCATCCTTTCTTGAATCCTTGTAGTCTGGATTATGTTTGGACTTATGACTGCCAACAATCAATTTGATAGTATCACAAAGATGCTTGCTGATTCAGAACAATATTTCTTCAAAAAACCAGAAATATTCTGCAGAAATTTCGGCACCCTAGAAACCCTAGGGCCAAAAATCAAAATTTCTCGGAGTTAAGTTTTGAGAGCTTCTGGAGATTCATTGTGATATCGCACAGTTTGTAGAAAGGATAAAAGCTTGAGGTTTAAAGGCCAAACTGGCGTAACAGGAACCAATCCCACCCAATGTCACCACAATGGGATGGTTCTTTCTCTTTAGAGAGGTGAGGACTAGGGGAGACGTCCCCGGTGACCTGGGGTTTCCAGAAGGCAAAGGATTATAAGACAAGGATAAATTCCCCCCCTCACAAGTCACCACCGAGCAGATAGTCCTGGTTGAACAGCCAATAATAAAGTAAAACCCCAAAAGAAGTACACCTGCCTAGAACAAAGCAACAGCAAACTGATATATGCAAGCTAGTTCAATGGGTTAGTACTTCATATAAATAGATGACCATCTGATACATATATAGGCAATTTGGCAATAAATATTGACGAAGTCAATGTTTATAAATAGCAATAAAAACTATGTCACTTCACCAATAAATACTGGAACGATATGGCATTCAATGCAATAAATCAACACTTCATTCAATTAATGCCTTTATTCACCATTCAATTGCTTATAAAACAAAACGTTTGTTGCACCAAGGTGTTAATAACAAGAGAAAACGGTAACATATAGGGTTAGAATGTTAGATCTAGGCTAGGGTTAGTTAGGTTAGGGTTTGATTCAAAGTGTTAAGAGTAGTTTTGATGAGGTTCACTTCAACGCATGAGGTCTTAGGATCAGTGCCTTAGGGTTAAATGGAGTCAATAGTGAAGGACACAAGGGTTGAAAGAGGCAAGAATCAAAACGACTAAGGACTAGAGGGAGAAGTTAGGAGGTGTTGCTAAGGCAAGTCCTCGAAATCAAAACCCTAGGGGAGAGAGGCTCACTCCGGTGTTGTTATGGCAAGGCCTCGTGCTCTCTCCTCCTTCCTTAACTGGAATGGCAAAACGGCTCGCTGAAAGATAAAGCATAAAACCAAAACTAGAGGGTTTGGTGAAGCAAGGTGTTGGTACAGCAAGGCCTTTTCAGCAAACCCTAGAGCAAAACGACCCTAAGTGTAGTACACCTGGGCTTAAGACGTCTCTCTCTTCTTGGCCTCTAGATAGTACGACTAGCAATAAATGAAGAGAAAAAGAGGGTGTAGCTACGGCTAGGCTCTCTCTTCTCTATCAATGGCTGAAAATTTCTCTATCAGGGGGCATGAGACAAGGACCTACTTGTGTGCTTGTCACCTAGGGTTTTGTTCAGCAAAATCATAAACACATGCAAGAAATTAAACTACAACCATTCATTCAAGAAGTTTTGCAAAAATATACTTACAATTCACCAAGAAATATCAATGCAAACCCTAGTTGTAACACCCTCCTTCAAGAGAAATGCCAAGACATGCCAAAATAATCCTCCTTCAACAAGTGCGCATCACTAAATCAGCCAATAACCCAAGAGAGGGTGCAAATTTCAGACCTCACTAATGAGTGAGTAAGTTGTGATGAAAAATTGAAGGTAAAAATCCCTCATTTATACCATTCCATGACCTAATTTTACATTTTAGGTCATGTAAAAGGCCCACAAGGCCAAAATACCAAATCATATTGTTTTGATGTTATCCCCCACTTTCAGGGATAACTAGGAGATCATGTCTCAAGGCCCACAGGTCCAAGACATGGAGTACCGAGAGCAGGATTGACTTTAGCATGGCCCTGGAGGGCCCACCTTTTCTTTCTTCCAGCACCTTTATCTTGTCAGCAGCAGCACCATCCACCACCATCGGCTTGGTTCTGTGTCAGAGAAGGTTCTTGCTCCATAAGGTAATTAGTCCAGGTATCATGGTATGTGTCACTTTGATCATCAAAACCATTGAATGTATGCATCTGATTCCTTTGAACCTCGAGATGCTTCACCCAAGGAACCCCGAGAAAGCAATAAAAAGCTTCTCAGCAAGAAACAAGAGGGACCCGGAAAAATAATAAAACAAGGCCTAACCAGAGGATAGGGGGTCTCATCACGAGCCAGCCTATTAGGTCCATGGGTATCTAACAATATGACATTGCCATTAGCTAGTCACCACGCCAAGGTAGTGACTCTTGGTTGCATGGCCAAGGGAAAGGGGGTCTCATCACGAGCCAACCTTCTCATTTCTGTGAAAATACTTGTGGGTAACGCTGTCACCACTGGTCACCACGCCAAGGCAGTGTCCCCTGATTAGCTCTTGAACAAAAAAAGTAATAAAAGACAAACGAAATAAAAGAATGAAGAATAAAAGGCAAGAATCGACTTAGAAAAAATGCATCCATGACAGGTACAGCTCGCCTTTGCATCCTTTGCCTTCTCGAAACCCTAGGTCACCGGGGACGTCTCCCCTGGGCCTCACCTCCCTAAAGAGAAAGAACCATCCCATTGTGGTGACATTGGGTGGGATTGGTTCCTATTACGCCAGTTTGGCCTTCAAACCTCAAGCTTTTATCCTTTCTACAAACTGTGCGATAACACGCTGGAAGAGGTCGTACTCTTCTATGCTGGAATTAGCCTCAGCGTCCAAGTTTCAGGGGCTGAAACACTTCAAGAAGGAGGGTCGTACAGAATTTTCTGGAACCCTGGGAAGGTCGTACGGTTTTGCAGAAGTGAAGGGTTTGTTGATAAGGGATGAGACTTGGTGGATGCTTGTGCAATGGGTTCTTTCATGACCTATCCTCTGATACCATGTTGATTTTTCATAGCATGTGGTTAAGCATGAAGTTCATTCCATTTTAACAATTAACCATAACCATAAATGTTGCAACAAACAAGATCACATGAAGAAGCACCACGCACAAGAACACAAGATATATCCTGGGAAACCCTTCTCAAACAAGGGAGAAAAACCCAGCGAAATCCTTTGCTATACTCTTCAAGAGAAAGACCTTTTCACCACTAAGAATATCCTAGCACACAAGAGGCTGCACAAAACCCTAGAACTCTAGCACCCAAGAGAGGTGTGCAACTTTGACTAAGAAGTGTACTTGCTGAAATTTCCAAAACTCACAAGTGTGTGTGTGTGTCTACAATGAAAGATTTCATCTTACTTATATCAGACTTGTCCTGTCAACTAAAGTGTCTATTGGCACAATAGGGCCGACCTCACTTAGACATATTAATTATTTATTATTATAATAATTAATATTAATATTAATATTAATTATCGTTTACAGTTTATCTTTAGACACAATAAGATAGGGCCGACCTGTACCCTTTACACAATAACTAGGGTTACAAATAGGTCTGACTCTTGAACAACATATAGCAAAGGATTTGATACACCCACTAGTGCTCATCCACTAGGGGCACATCCATAGGGATGCCATGGACCTGATTCACTGCATTACACAGATGAACCAGGTCTTCACACGTGCACCTGTGCTCGTCCACAGGCATGTCTGCTCTACAGATCTGCTTTCCCACTGCCACCAACAGAAGGATCATCCAGAGTCTTCTCATCAACTCTGCTGCTACTCAAAGGAGGCCATCACATCATCTTCATTTATGTTCTCATGATGATGTGCCCAACGCTTTTGGGATTTCCCACGTTCACCTTGTGCTTAGCCACAGGCACGTCCTAACTCAACAGATCGCTTTTACATCGGATAATCATCTGGAGTTCTTCTCTCTCACGTCATGGAGGAGGCCATCTTTACATTCCTGACTCTGTCTCAATAAAGAACCACGAACCCTTCATAGGGGCTTTCTCTCAGGTTTGTAAGCTGAGAGAAAGACTTCACAAGCTGCTATGTTCCACATCTCACAGGTTTGTAAGCTGGAGGATGTCTCCCATAGCTGCTTTCATCAACATTTGGCAATATAACTACAAGTTTTTGGCCACATAAATTTTCAGGGTTTCTCGGATCTTGGCCCTTGGCTTCTTACAGTGCAGAAATTTGTTTGAAGAAATCTCTGTCCGCTAAAAAAATTGAAGGGAACAATCTATGTCGACCGTACATCCACCACATTTGTGTTTGTACACTACCATTGTCGTACATTGCCACCGCCACATTGTCGTACAATTTGTTGCCACTTGTTGTTGTCATCTGTACACTTAAATTGCAGTGTCGTACGATTTTAATTGAAAATAAAAACAAATCCATACGATTTTGGCAGTCAATTGCTCCATCCATATAGTTGTCTAATTGTTTCTCCATACAATTTGACCGCCACTCATCGATTTTTCCAACCACCGAATTAAAAGAAATAGGGCATTGGACACTTGCTACCAATAGCACATTAAAATTACAGCCTTCATACAAACAAGTAGCCGACAATTGTCGTACAACGGTGTAATAGACATAAATATATATAATGTAAATATAAATAAATAAATAACAATAATTAATAAGTAATGTTGAGACACCTCTCCTCTAGTGCTCCTTTTATTACTCATTAATGAGTAACTGCCCTAACCCTTGGTCTTCCAAAGAGATAGACGGTAAAGATTAGATCTTGCCCTCTTGAAATCAACGATCGTGACTTAATCGTCCGTTGAGTTCACTTAAATCACTTAAGTGACCCACACACCGATAAAGTCACTTTTACCCATTAAATATTAAAAGGCTCAACTTGACATATAAAATCACTTTATAAAGTCACTTAAGAGAGATGTTTGCTCATCACTTTTGCATGTTAGGCACCACCAACGCAGAAATACCTCCAAGCTACAAAATCTAACACACATCTTCAAAGGAATCCAGATGAAGCAAAAGGGAAGAACTAACATCAACAAGCTCTCAACCATTAATTCTTCTCATGAAGGGTAGCATGAATACTAACTATTTTATGCCAATTTCAAAAGTCAAAGACAAGTTTATCGTAAGCTTGTATGAATATTTTGTCAATTTTTTGTTATATGTTGAGCATTTCTAAAGAGACGTTTTTTTAAGTTCTATGTTGCAGCCCATGATGGTGGAACTATTGATCTTGTTAGAACACTTGGTTGTTGAAAAGGATATAGCAATATAGTTAATTTAGTTTTTTTTCTAGTTCGCTTTGGTCAAAGGTTGGTGATAACTCTTAATCAATAATGGGATTGTCAAGATTCTTGGGATCCCAGTTGAAAATCCATGCAGAAATTATTTAGCATTAGATAAGATAAGATATGATCATTTTATTTAAGTCCAACAAATGACCACAAAAGTAGGCCAATGGAACTAAAAGAGTACATCCAGTGTAAGTATAGAGTGGTAATGCAAAAACAATTCCTAGATTAATATTAAAAGCAATGTAAATTCTTTGTGGATATTGTTAGAATGCACACAAATGGAGATCAACATGGAACCTGTTTTATTAATATGAAAAACATATAAATACATGATCTATGACCTTTGAATTCATCTTCCAAGGGGTCTCTTGGACTCCCTACGACAATTCCTATTCACTTTTCATATTCCTTCTCAAGTGAAGAATATCATAGCCCTAACGGATTAGGTTTCCAACATTCCCCCTCTTAATTCGAAGGGGTGTATGTGAGTCGAAGCAGAGAGCTTCAATCTGTAATTCGACCGTTGCCAATGGTTGAATGTGCTCTCTGAATCTGGTGGTTTTGGGATGACCACAAACCAAATGGCTAGCAGAAGTTGATGTCTTCTACTAAATGGTGGTTTAAGGAAAACCACAAACTCTGGAACTTGGCTCTAAGGCCCAGTGGTTCCTGGAATATTTCCTAATTTAGCTGGAAGTTGATGTCTTTTGCTAATTGGAAGTGCTCTCAAATGAGAGTTTAAAGATGACCATAAATTGTTATCCAGCAAAAGTTGCAAGTCTTCTACTAAATGGAGGTTTAAGATGACCATAAATTGTTGTCTAGTAGAAGTTGTAAGTCTTCTACTAAATGGAGATTTAAGGAAAACAACAAACTATTGTCTAGTAGAAGTTGTAAGTATTCTACTAAATGGTGGTTTAAGGAAGACCACAAACCAAATCATATTGATGGAATATGGCTCTTGTTAGCTTTTTAGCTCAGGAGGTACTCCGCATGTTTTGTCTTGTATGCGGATGTAACCTTATGTTGACACTACTAGGCACTTAACTGTATAATGGGTTTTTATAAAGTTGTTATAAAGTGGTTCTTTTATTAAAGTGACTTTTTAATGAAGTGTACCTTCTAATATTAAAGTGCACTTATGTATTAAAGTGAAATGTACTTTAATATTTTAAGGGATTTATTTTGGAGGGAATGAATCATGGCCCTTGATCTTGTAAAGGCAAGATTAGATCTTGGCCTTTGGATTTAGGGTTGGGGAAGGTGAAAAGACACTTGGGAGGTAAAAGGTCATTTTCAGATTTTATAAAAAAATACATTGGATAGTGTGCAAGACACAAAAGGAGGAGATTGAGAGAGAATTTCTGAGTAAGCTTGAGAGAGGAAAGAGGGCAGCAAAGAGGGCACATTTCCCAAGAGTTTTTGGGCACAAATACCAAAAGGATTTTATGTTTTGTGGGTGCTGAATTTTCTGTTGTTAGAGAGGCCGTACTATACAGATCTGTACAATCCATACAACAGGCTGGGAGGGCACGAAAATCGAGGCAGCTTGTTGCATGGAATTCGAGGCATCCATTTTAGTGTTTTCTGTTGGTGAAGGGGGCAGTTCTGTTGCTATCCGTACAGCAGAGATTTTGGCACAGATTTTGCGGTGCTGGAAAGGGAAAATCCGTACAGTTGTACGGATTTTTTGTGCAAGGAAATCGTGGCAGATTTTGGGATAGTTTTAGTGCTGTGAGGGATTTTTCTCTTGGCTAGAAATTGTGTAATTGCTGCTGATATGTACTTTCCTGAAGCTGAATAATAAGATCTCTCTCTCTCATTAGGTTTCCCCACATTGGGGTTTTCCCTGGCATTTGCCTAAATTTCTAAGTTATTCATGGTTGGATGAATGTTGTTCATTGTGTTTATTCCGCTGCATTATTACTTAGCAATGTGTATTTCTGCTTATGGTAATTTCTGAATGTGGGTTTTAGACATTTCAGAGTTCATGGAAGACAGTTATCTCTAGGTTGCTAAATGTATGACATAATATTAGCTTGTTGATTTTGTCATTAAATTTTTACATGGTATCAGAGCTTGGGCTCTGAGTGAGAATGAGCAGTGAAATTTTTGGACAAGTTTGAAGGGGGGGAAATTTGTGATTGTTTTCCTTGAGTTGTGACAGGGAATATGGCTACATGTATTAGATTTGAGGATCGGTTGGATGGCATTTCCAACTATTTTCAATGGAAGGTCCGGATGTCGGTTGTTCTCAAGGAGAACAAGATTTGGAACTATGTCAGTTCTGTTGTTGTGGCTCCCACAGCAAACCCTATAGCTTTGGATTTGCATGAGGTCAAGGAGGCCAAAGCTCAGAGGATTATTCTGGATAGGGTGAAGGATCACCTTATCCCACACTTGGTTGAGAAGAAGACAGCGAAAGAGATGTGGGATGCACTTAAGAACTTATTTGAAGCGAAGAATGAAAACCAGAAGATGGCCTTGAAGGCTAAGCTACATGATACCAAGATGGGTAAGAAGGAGAGTGTTTCTTCTTATCTTACCCAGGTAGCTCAAGTGAAAGATGAGCTGGCTGCAGTTCGAGAGGTCATATCGGATTCAAAGTTGGTGAGGATAGCCTTGAAAGGATTCACCAAGGAATGGGAAGTCTTCGTGAAGTGTGTGGTGGGTCGTGAGCATCTTCCAAATTAGAGCAGACTGTGGGACGATTTCACTCAGGAGGAGATCCGGGAAGGGTCTCAGAGCAGTGGACAGAAGACAAATGGAGTTGATGAGAATGTTGCTCTTACTGCAAAGAGCAAGAAGAAAGGAAGTTCCGAGAGGGACTTGAGTAAAGTCAGATGTTATTGTTGTAACCAGTTGGGGCACCTTGCTTCTCAATGTCTTGAGAGGAAGAAGAAGAAGAAAGAATCGGAGGGGCCTAAGACAGCTACTACAGTAGCCATGGAGGACTTTGCTTCCAAGTATGACAGGGAATTTTCTTTGGTTACCCTAGTTTCCAGTGTCGGTAGTGGAGGATTTGGGGGTGATATCAGATGGATTGTGGATAGTGGAGCCTCTTGCCACATTACAGGAATCTGGTGAGTGTTCCTAATTATCACAGAGACAGGTCCTGACCGACAGGTGGTAAATGAAGGTGGTATGGTGCGAGTTGTACGTGGAGTTGGAAGGGTTAGATTCTGACTCGAGTATGGAAGAGTCAAGACTCATGAAGCTTGATGGAGTTCTCTTTGTTCCAGGGTTGAGGGTTAACTTGCTCTCAGTCTCAGCCTTGGAGGATGTAGGATATTGTACATTGTTCAAGAGGGAACATGTCTTTATCTACAGGGAGGGAGTGGACCCGATGGAACTGCAATTGATCGATGATCAGGTAGACAGGTTGTATATGTTGCAAGGACAACCTTCAGTGTATGATTAAGCGTCGGATGAGGAGCATGAGGAGGCTCCTAATGTTAATATTTTATGCTGATATTATAGTTCTTTGCATTTCATAAAGACAAGAGCATAATAACCACAAGATCACTGAGAAATACACATCCACAATAGACACAGCATTTATCCTGGGAAACCCTCTAGGGGAAGAAAACCCAGCAAAAACTTCCTTATCATAAATAGCTTATCAAGAGTTCAAGA
>JASDQU011026217.1:3740-14915 GCA_032191745.1 Picea mariana
CCTTGCATAATGGCTTGGGATCATTACATACCACTCCACTTATGGGTTATTTATAATGTATTTCAGCCATCACAGATACTCCTCTGACCTCACACATTAGGGGGCATCTGTTAGAGAAATATTTTTCTCACCCTAAGAAATCTTGCAAAGAGGGCCTTATTCCATTTCCCTATGCAGACTAACTTTCCATGATTGATAAATATAGAGACAACAATACATATTTTTCCACTTGTATGCATCTTGGACCCTATACAACAAGCATATAGATAGGTTTCTCCACTACAGCCCGCGTACATTGGGATTTGTGCTAAAAAATAAAAATTAAATATCGGGTTTCCATGTCATGACAAGAGATCTCTGATCCTTGGCCTTCCATACACTGGAAACGTTCTAAATCAGACCTTCAGTTTCATTTTGAAGGCTATAAAGAAGCCAATTTTGAGTTATGGAAAGGGGAGAGAATTCAACTTTGAGAGCAAAGTTACTCTGGAAAAATTATTACTTCATATTGAGTCTGCATCCCTTTGTCCTTTAAGTATAAACACAATGTTTAGCCCCCAAGATCTTCCCTTATTGATGGAGAACCTCATTGTCTCCCTTCTATGAGCTTGCCTTTGGTGGAGGATTGAAGTGGTGGAGGCCCAACTAGAAGGAACTTGGTTTCTCAGTTCTGAACTGTGCCGACACGGAAGTCTGTAACATTTTCACTTCTGTTGATCATTTATTAATGGAAATACTCTTTTCCTATCCAATTGATATCTTGCAAATTTATGATTTATTATCCATGGGCATGTTTGTTTTGTATATTAATGGATTATGTTATCTAATGTGCTAACCTTTTATATTATCACTATATGATTTCTTCGCTTGTTTGTTGAGAACTTGTTGCAAGTATAAAGCTTTGGGTCAAAGTGCTCAACAATGGACATATTCAAACATCTGGACGAGGTAGGTCCTTTTCTTATCTCGCTTGCACACTAGTTTATATAGCATGTTTATGGGATAGAGTTGATTTCTGCAGTCATACATGTCTATTGCGGTTCACCCTAGCCATAGAGAGATTTTCCTCGTAACAGTTACATTAAGAGTTCAATACCTCTTACAACTACCATAATATCAGTAGTAAGTTTTCAAATAAGAGAAATTATTAAGAGGATTATACGTGATCATCAAGGATTATGATAGAGCAATTCTAAGGTGTCGACAATGCTCACTATAACATCATTTTAGATTTTTGTCAAGTTGAGCGTTTGGTTTGATGGGTTAAGAAACAAAAGATTTACTACAATGCAAAAACTAATCATTATAGGTAATTAAGGATAGATCACTCAAAGATAAGATACTAGAACCAAAGAAAGTTCATTTACTCTATTTTTAGATTGTCATATGCCCAAAACAAAATGATAGTTCAATCAGTATATCATGTAGTGCTACAAAAGTCATTCCATGTTAGGAAAAATGATTTTTTTATTTTTTATAAAGGATTATTTTATTCACAAAAAAAATTATGTACATCGAAAAAGAGAAAAAAACAAAGTGTGACAGGGATACATATGAAAAATGTATGCTTTGTCAAAAATAAACATACCTAATAGATGCTCTCTTCCACACCTCTCAAATATCACCTTCCCATTTTCAACCAGTACAGACTTAACACAATATTTGAGTAATGACAGTGAAGACATTAAATATTAACAAAATCACAAATCAATACCTGTCTCTTATGAATTTCCAACCCTGATCCCTTGTTCTGGCACAAAGATTTGGGGAATCTCATACCTTATGGCCTTGTTCCCAATAGCTCCTAGAATCACCTTTAAAGCGTCATAAAGTTTTGCTTCTTCTAATAGCACCTTTTGCACAGAAGATCTATGAGCTATATTGAATTGAAGATCCACTTGTTAAATAAGATAAAGTTTTAAGACTGTAAATATAGAGACACACACTATATTTAATTAAAGTAATTCTACAACTAGTACAAATTTTGCCATGGAATTTTCAACTCTTCTTATATTTTGATATAAGAAAACAATGGAATAAACTCGATTGGTTGTCTCTCTTTCTCTCCTTGGGATGACCCAGGTTTAGATCTCAACAAGTATCCAACAAAACCCTAAAAAACTATCGGCCCTCTTGGTAAACCAAAAGGCAATGTTGTGCATAGGGTGCACAATGCAGTCTCACTTGAGATAGATTTTATGGGTGACTACAATGCTCAAGCGCTTGCAGTATAGGAATGAGTGGGGATATGGGATTGTGTTCTTTCTTTATTATTCATCATCATGGTTAGTTATTCAAGTACTCTTATGATTTGTTCATATTTAAACCTATGCATGCATGTTGATACTTCTATCTTAACCATTCATCCACAAGATATTAATCAACATAAAGTATCCATTCATTAACAATCACACATAACACACAAGTTTACCATCATTCACCCCCTCCTGGGGCTACCTCCACAAAGATATGGCTCTATGCTCTTTTATTTCTTCTGCTGCAGAATCTCATGTTGCATGCATTACATATTCAGTATTACAATCAAGATGAAGGAAAGAACCCTCTGTGAGGTGGACTAGATCACACTAGGATCCTCATCCTGTAACCTAAACCTCAAGGAATAACTTATTTGACTCTTCTATAGGACTTATTACAATAAACAACATAAATCCTCCTTAATAACTCCGACTACAACTCAACACACACCCCTTGCTAGACCTCCTAGGTATTTATTTATACTACTCTATGGCTTATAGTCATTACAATATTTGTCAAAAACCCTAACCCTATCATGGTTAGGCTTGCCTTCCTGTGCACTACGTTTCTTTTCCTCTTGCATCCTACTTTATTTCCACTTGTTGCACGTGATCCAACATTAGGTCATTTGTTTCTAGGTTTAGGTCTTTCCCAAAATAGATCCTTCTCCCAAAAATAGGTCTGCACCCAAACTAGACTTCCTTCTCAAAATAGGCCTATGCCCAACATGGCCCCAACACTAACATGTGGCTAGTATCGAGCCACAAAGGTGGTGCACGCTCCCTGTACAACCTTGTCCAAACTGTGGAACTTCTCTGCTAGTTCCTTTCATTTTTCCCTCATCTGCGCAACTTTTCTTGTTAACTCCTCGATTGTTTTTGTTGTTATCTCCTCCTCTATTAATGTTGCTCCCTTTGATTGTGCCTATGTCATATTCATCGTCTCTTCCTCCAGCTATGAAATCATCTATGTTTCTTATTCTTGGAGGGGTTCCAATTGGTCTTGTCTTTCTTGCTTGTTTTTCTACATTGTTTTCAACTTTGTCTACATATTATTCATTTCTTGAGTGCCCTTCAAGTGCTTCGTGATACTCATTGTTTTATTTTGTTGCTTTAGCTCCTGTATGGAACTGTTGATTTTCTCCTCTGGTTGGTCCCATTGTTGCACTGTTTCATGTTCCTCTAATATGGTCCATATCTGCACAGTTCTGTCGAATATCTCTTCTACCTACCTTGATTCTTTCGCCATTTCCACTATCTGGAGTGTGGGTTGTTGTTCCCTCTATTCTTGAACCTCTAGAGGAGTTGTAGGATTAAGATTTTCTTTGAACTCCTCAATTTCCTTCCTATACTCTTTGAGCATCTGGCGATGACTTGAATCTGCTCCTCAACACTGCTCAAAGTTGCCTACGCGTTGTCTGGAATCTTTTTGAAGACTTCCTTCAATTTATCTACGCGCTCTTTCTCCTCCTATTTCTCCAAGGTATTTGGTTGCATGTGAATTGTAACATTTTTTCGACTCCAATACCCACCTCCAAGTTAGTCGCATCTACGTGGGCCCTGGATTTCACTTCTTGCATTATGTTGTTCTGGAGTTCATATAATGCCTTGGTGGGTATTTGTGCCATGACGAATTCAAACTTCTCCACCTCCCCCATGGGTTTATGCACAGTCTCATGATCCATTTTGATAATTTGGCGAGTGAATATGAATGTCATCTCCTTGCCTTGTACCACAAGTTGTACTGTCTCCTCTCCTTCTTTATGCATAGGGGGTTGTTGTGTCTTTTCCTGTTGCTGTGTTGTGGCCTGTGGTCCTGCTTGACTCCGTAGTTGTTGTAGAGTTTCATAGACTTCTATGAGCTTGGCCATGATATTTTCTCTTTGTACCATTGCAATATAGACCATCTCTTCCCCCATTTCTTGGAACTTTTCCGCGACAAATTCAACATCATCCTCTATCAGGATGATGACTGGGTCTTCCATGACATACTTCCTCTTTTTGCGTGCCTCTTGTACCTATGTTGGCTTATTTTTTGTGAGGGTTGTGCCCCCCATTTTGTAACTTGGACCCTCTCTTCACCAGCCTATGATGTATCCCCTTTTTGGTTTGTTGTTGGATGTCTTTCCTTGTCACGGTTGCTATCCCGGTATTTTTGGTACTGCGCTGCTTCCGGATGACTGATTTTGTGTTCCAACCTTTCTGTTTTTATCGGTTGGGATGTTTTTTTTTCTGAGGAACCAGCTTCGGCCTTGTCCTTGGGATTGGAGGATTGTGTCACGGCTAGTCTTGTTGCTGGTTTTTTTACTGGCAGCTTCCACTATGCAAGCTATTCTTTAATTATCTAGTCAAATTCCTCTTTGGTGAAACAATATTTCATTTTTATCCATGCCTTCTTTGGATGCCTTGTGGCCTGGACCCACATTTGGTGCCTAGATGCCTTGAACCTGACTATCCATTCTGTCTCTTGGATTACCTCCACAGTTATGCACCACATATTGGTTGTGCACTATTGTATTTCCTCCAGCAACATTGCAAAAACTGTGTTTTGGCTTGTTGATTTTTTTTGTCCTTGGCCTGCCTGAGGGACTCATACTTGGCCGCATAGAATTTTCCTTTCCTATCTAGGAAGGTTGAGAAATTTGGTTCCTGCCATCCTACCAAAGCTATAAAAATGATAATCCGGGAGTAATGGATCTCTATTCCATTATCCTGCGCATCTTTGCAATCCACCAAAAATTGGTTCAACAAATATGTTGCCCAACTAAACATCACTCCTTTCGTGCACTATGCGGATGCTCCTATAACTCCTACTGGAGCTTCTTATTTTCTACATTTCCTTAGTATCTTGCAAGCCATAATCTTGCTGGTGAACCTCATTGTATTGTTGTTAATATCCTTGAGTACAATGCCCCTATTTCCTTGACTGGTGCCAAACTGTTCTTTGACCAACTCGACGATGTCCTTCTCGTGCACCTTATTGTCCAAGTACTCCTCTAGCTATGCGTTGACTGTAGGTAGTCTTATGATCTTGGTGATCAATGCTACATCCATTTATACTAGCCTATCCATACAAAGGATACCTCTGTGTACGCGATAGACTAGTTCTTTGATGCAAGGCCTGACGTTTTTACCATGCCCAAAGTGCGGTGTATCCAACATGTTCATTATGCTAGAGTTTTACATCCCCGTTATCCACTATGCGATCTCCATTATAGGTTTTCCTAGGGGTCCAATTTCCACTGTGTTCTCTAAGTAAGTCTCTTCATCCAAATATTGGAATTTGGCCACATCGCGCACATCGTGGTCTGAGTACCTAAGTTTTGGTACCTTTCCTAGCATATTGTCCACAGTGACAATTACGGCTGGGAGATATGGGAGTGTGATGTTCATGGCATCTTGCACCTTCCTTTTTTTCCTAACATCATATGGGCATGCCTTTGTTGTTTCTGCATCGTGATCGATCGGTGATATCCTCGATCAACACCTCCTCTCCTTCATGGATCTATTGTTGACCTGTCATTTCATCAAGATTCGTGGGCATTTCAAGGTGAGGGTGAGGAATACTATTGTGGGGCCCAGAACTCCGCCCTAATTCTTGTTGTGGCGTTATCAATGTTTCCTTTTCAAACCATGTTAGGCTAATCGATTCTGTGTCCGAAGTGGTGACATCTTCCATCTCGACCACAGTATCGGGCTGTCTTATTCTTTCTTTATGCCTTTGGACCTGTTGGGTAACCCACACATATTGGCCCGGAGCACCGAACTTTGGGGGGTCATCTTTTCTCCAATCTACACACTCGCTTGCTTCTTCGTAAATTTCTATCTAGGGCATGCACTTTGTATCTTGCTTGGTGCCAAAAAATCGCTAAGTGTTGAACGAATGTGTGATTTTCGCACTTTATAGATCCGGTCGTAGTTTTTTTTCACTTTTTGTGTGCATTTGCGTCGAGTGTAATTTTCCCCGCGCAATGTCTTCCGATGTTTGTCGTAGTAATTGTTGTGCACAACATTTTTTTTGCACTTTCTTGTAGTTCAATCAACTTCTGCCTCTTTTTGTGTTTTTCTTCTTTTTCTCTTTTTTATTTCTTTTTATCATTTTTCTGTCATAATATATGATATAGTACACTATGTACATGCCTTTCCTACTACGTTGTAACTTTTAAGGGTTAGTATATCAATTGTCCCTACAATTTCAGTCGACTACCGTTGATCATTCCTTTTAGTTATATTCCTCCCAATTTTTTTAGCTACACAGATCCCCCATCTGTGACAATATTTACTTCATATGGCCCTAGCCAATGCATTCTAAACTTAACAGGGTGTTGGAAAAAATTGTTGTTATAGAGCAAAACTAGGTCTCCCTCCATAAAAATATTCCTTTTAATATTTCTATCATGCCAGGATTTGTCTCTTGATTTCTGTACTTCTTGGTAAAATCATGCAAAGAATCATGTCCTCTTCCATTTCCATTAGTTTACTTAACCTCT
Source organism: Picea mariana (assembly GCA_032191745.1). Lineage (NCBI taxonomy): Eukaryota > Viridiplantae > Streptophyta > Pinopsida > Pinales > Pinaceae > Picea > Picea mariana. The sequence continues at coordinate 10,486 of JASDQU011026217.1, forward strand.
CGTGTACTGCGCCTCTTTCTATCATGTTGGTAATTTCTTCTACACGTAGACTGGGTACCAACAATTCTAATGGCACCACTGCTTCCTTCCCATACACCAATATAAATGGTGTTTGTCCTGTCAATTTATTGCATGTGGTCTTATATGCCCATAGTATTGCTGGTATTTTCAAGTCCCAATCATCCCTATTGACATTCTAGATCTTAGTCAAAGCATTTTCCAAGATTTTAATGAACGCTTCTACTGTTCCATTTTCCCGAGGATGATATGGTGTACTCTTCTGGTGATATAATTTAATCTCCTTAGTCATATCCCCGATGTTATTATTGATAAAATGAGTGTCTGGGTCACTCATTAAAATCCCGGGACATCAAAATCTAGTGATCACTTACTCAAATATGAAGTGTGTTGTTGTCGCTGCGCTACAATCCTTGACTTTTGCTGCTTCTTCCCATCTTGTTAATTATTTAGTGGCAGTAATGATATATATATATATATATATTGACCTTTTTGTTGGTGGATTAATAGGTCCAACAAAGTCTATTTACCATTTTTCAAATACCTGTAGAGTCACTTGTGGTCTTAGGGGAATCTAATCCCTTCTGTTGGGTTTTCCAACCCTCTGTCAGACATCACATTGTTGGAAATATTCTTCGGCATATTTATGGATTGTAGGCCATCATAATCCTACATGGAATACCTTTTGCGTGGTAGCTTTTCCTGCATAGTGTACTCCAAATATACCTTCATGATATTCTACTAAAATTCTAGGTTGTTCATGTTCCAATAAACACCTTCTCAAAATGATATATGCGCCCACCTTGTATAAATGTCCTGCAATGAGTTGATAGTATGTAGCTCTGACTACCATATTTTTCTTCTATGCAGTACTAAAATCCTATGGCACAACCCCTATACTTAAGTATTCAATAATATCAACAAAGTAGTCATAAACTACCTGTACTAAAAATAACTGTGCATCAGGGAAGTTGTTTTCCAATTTAGTAGGTTCTTATCCATTAGTTACCCTTGACAGGTGATCTGGTCTTGCATTCAACGTCCCTAGTTTGACTACACTTCGAAATCAAATTATTGAAATAATAATAGCCATCTATAGATCCTCCCCCCAACACTGTCTTGTTGACTAGATACTTGAGGGAATAATGGTCTGTGAACATTTTAAAGTGTTTACCTAGTAAATAGTGCCTGAATTTCTGAAGTGCATATACCATGGCTAGGCCTTCACTTTCTGTGGTGTTATAATTATGCTCTGATTATGAAATTTTTCTTCTTGCAATGGCTATAGGATGGTCTAAGTTCCCTACTCATGGCTACACCGTAATTGCTCCAAGTGCTATGGCTGATGCATCTACGTGCACATGAAATGTCTTTTCCCAATCTGGAAATACTAGTATAGGCGTTGTTACCATTTTTTCCTTTAAAGTGTCCAATCCTTGTTGACAATCCTCATTCCACTAAAATCTAGTGTCCTTATTTAAAACAATTTCCGGTGGTGCAGTAATCTGTGCATACCCCTTTATAAATTTCTAGTAATACCCTGCATGTCCCAGTGTTGCTCTTAACTGGCGCACTAACTTTGGTGGTGGAAAATTCAAAATGACATAAATTTTAGTAGGGTCCACTAGTAAACCTTGTTTACACACTATATGTCCCAACAATATTCCAAAAGGTGTACCAAAAATGCATTTCTTGATATTTAATGATATCTGACATATCTTTCCAACATTAGTCTTAACACTTCTACATGGTCCTTTAAAAGACTATATACAGTCCAATCATCCATATATACTTCTAAAAATTGATGTATGAATTCCTTAAAAGTAACTATGACTACTCTTGAAAAAATGGTTGGTGCATTCTTCAACCCAAATGGCATGATTGTATATTGGTAGGATCCCCATTGTGTAGTAAAAGTAGTTTTATACCTATCCTATGGAGCTATTTTGATCTGATTGTAACCTGAGAATCCATCTGTGAATCAATATGCTTTCTGGCCTACCACATTTTCTAAGAATTCATATGTAAAAGGGGTAGGGAAAGGGTCATGTAAGAAAGCATCATTACGTTTCCTCTGATATACACAAATCCTTAACCCCCTTTGCTTCTTTTCTTGGATTACCATAGGACCAACCCATTCAGATTCCTCAACTGGTTATATAATTCTATCTTCCAACATTCGATCAATTTATGCTTTTACTTTCTTCTTATACACTGGATTCATTCTATACGGTCTCTTCTTGACAGGCCTAGCCTCAGTTTTGAGGGGTATTTTCATCTCACCTATCTCCCCTACTATGCATTTCATCTCTGTAAAGGTTGTTGGGAATAGGTCACTGTATTCACACAATAACTATGTTATTCTTTCTATTGTTAGATCATCCCAATAGTCTCCAATAATCATCATTTTAGGAGCTGCATGCAAAGTAATCTCCTTATTAGAAAGGTACGATCACATATTCGTATCAGTTTCAAGAGGCTATCTTGTGGCTTACTTTTTGAGAAAACAGTGAGGAATATCGCAAAACAGTTGAAAACCCACTTCCAGAATGGGTCGATTTACTTTCTATGCAGGTCATTTCCTCAAAACATTAATACCTTTGGAGAAATAACTGCTGAAAGGTACGACCACGGATTTAGTTCGCCGAAACAACAATTTTTCTTATTCTTTGGCTTGTCTGGCTTACTCCAAGCAGCATAGCTTTGATACCATCTCATTGTTTCATGGAAACCTACATAGGATATCTAGCTAAATAAGGTACACACAAAGCTTATTAAGAAAGGAAGAGAGATTCAATATGGAACAATGAGAAAATATATTCACACTACTCCAATGAGCTGATGATTGATACATAGATCATGATCAATATGATACAATGAATGAGTGGAATACACTCATATATAGGGAAAAACATTCCATAATTAAGAAAATCAATCAAGCAGTTAGGTTTCCTTAGGAATGCATGCATGCATAATAGTGATGGTAAAAATAGAAAGTCTAAAATAGAACTAGTCAGTTAACTCCCACTGAATTAGTGTGTCAAAAATAGAAATTTCTCCAACACCTTGTCCATCATACCCATGAATTTTATTGCTTCCATGTCATAATTCAAATCTAATGTGCAATAGTTGTTTACACTAATACTAGTCCTGAATTGTTTCTTTGTGCGCACCCCACCATCTTGTAGGTGTTTCCTTGAGTGAAATATCTAGGGCTAAAAACCTATGATTTTATAACTCTTCGTCTTCATATTTTGTCAAGAATTCATCCAAGTCATTTATCCCATGAAAGCTAGGAGGTTCTCTTATCTCTGTACCAACCCATCTTACTGTGCGATCTATTCTTTCAGACCTCCTCATACTTCATGTAACCACTGTTGTCAATTCTCCAAACCTGTGTCTGAGTCAGAATAACATGATGTAATGATTCTCCAATTGAGTACCCCATCTGTAGTTGGGTTAACATAATCCTCTTGTCGCACGAAGATTTTGTACAACCGGTTTATTTCTTCCAGATCCAAACAAGTGGCCTCTACAAAACTTTCTCCTTATGAGGGATCCACTGGTGTAATGACTCGATATTTGCCTAATTCAAAAGTCATTTTTCTTGTCTTCAGGTTGATTATGCCTTAGTTATCAAATTCCCAATCTAGTCCAAGTAATGATGGGTAAGGTGTCGTTCCATCCACTATCTCTATCACTTCAAAATTTTCCATAGTGCATACTCCATCCAAATATATTGTCACACCTTTAATTCATCCAATAGGTAACACCCTGTGTTGATTTTATAGTTTCAACTGGATAGACGAATAGCCTAAGGTAGGTTCCCCCATACACTGCCACTTATTCTTAGGTAAGACATTTACTTTATATCCTAAATCCAGTATAACATCACCCATATTAAAATCTTCAATGTTGGCATTAAGTCTAAATTCTCTTCTTATCCTTCTTCTTGTACGGAGAAGATTGATTGTTTTATGTTCTAACTTCCCTTCCACCTTTGTGTTAAATATTTCTAGCATATCTTGTAAGACCTTAACATATGATGGTTCATTCAATAAATTAACACATGATTATGGAAAATTATTTATGGTACTTACTTTCTCTAGAGGTTGTTATTTCTTGGTATGGTCCATTGAGAATGACATCCCATATATTGGTGGGTTTTGAGGTTACTGCACAATTGATGTAGATGCAAAATTCTTCTTGAGACACTTTGGTATGTCTTCTTTAAATGTTTCCTTTTCTTTTCGTGCATCAAACGAATTATGTGGCTCAATGTTCTTGTTAAAGTCCTAACCCGCCCATAGGTAGATCAATGTATTCGGATGTAATAAAGGTCAATATTAATAAGACCTTTCAATAAAATAGAATAAGGCGGATGTAAGAAGACCTAATAGAAGCTTCCGCTT
>JASDQU011026218.1:0-32019 GCA_032191745.1 Picea mariana
CAAATAAAATTAAAAAACATATATTTAAATAACTCAATTTCATCTTATCAAAATAAAATAGCTAAATTAACTTTAATCATTTTTTTTCATAAGTTTTTTTACATCTAATATTTTCTATAATTTTATTTAAAATAAAATAATTTAATTAATATTAATCATTATTTTCCATAAGTTTTTTAATAACTAATATTTTTCATAATCTTATTTATTTTTAAATGGTATACTTTATCCACCTATTTAAAATAAAATAATTTAATTAATATTAATCATTATTTTCCATAAGTTTTTTAATAACTAATATTTTTCATAATCTTATTTATTTTTAAATGGTATACTTTATCCACCTAAACCAATAGAGGAATATAAAACAAATTGTCAATAAATAATTTTGATGACCTAAAATTATATGTATATTCATCCTTATATATATATGTGTGTGTCAGAAGATAATAATTTTTCGTTTTTATTTTTTTTAACATAAGTTTTGTATTTGTAAAATATATAAAACAGAAATAGACTTGTAGTAAAGGAGAAAAGTAAGATTTTGGTATTTTTGTTGATACAATAATGAAGAAGTCAATAATAGTTATAAATCTGGATTGTAATATGTATATTTTTTGGATGAAAATATATATGTATGTGTGTGCATGAGTGTTTCCTTCTAAGAAGTTACAAGTTCAAATTCAGAGGGGGAAGGGTATGTATATCTCCATAAACTTTACCAATCAAATTGTTGGGCACAAGGGATCCCTTGTCCCACAAACAACAAGGTCTCATACACCAATTTAGTATAACTTAACCTTGCCCTTAAAAAATAGATTATTATTATAAAAAATATATATATTACTAAAAAAAAATCACAAAATTACATCAATTATATATTAATTTTTTTATATAAAATTTATTTTTATACCATTAAAAAAATAAAAAATCATTTAAACAAACCAATACACTAAACTACTAAACAAAGTATAAAAATCAGCGAAAGTTAAATTTCTTAATTAAAAAATAAAAAATTATTTAGGCCAACCAATATACTAAACCAATAAACAAAGTATAGAAATGGGCGAAAGTTAAATTTCTTAATTTGGATAATCTAGATCTCAACATCAATAATTCCACCAAACACTTGTTATTGTTACAAATCTCCGCAAAATCTAAAATGTAGATTTCAGTGGTCCACGATGTGTGGAGTGTTGCGAAAATATATTGGGCCGCCCTCATAATATTTGTCGCCTGGTCACTTTCTAATATGATAAAGAAACATAAAATGTGGAAAAGCAAAGATGCATTAACGTGATAAACATGGCTAAAATGTGGAAAAGCAAAGACGAATTAACAATCAATATAACATTAGTTTTTTTTTAAATATTAAATAATAATTTTGATTAATATTTAATTTTTTATTTTGTAAATTTAATGATTAGTTTTTTTTAAAACTTATTCCAAATTTAGTGATGTTTTAATAATGAATAGAATGTTTCCTTCATATATGAAGGAATTCTTTAAAATTGAAACATAAATATTTATAATAAATATTAAATACTAATTTTGATTAATATTTAATTTTTTATTTTGTAATTTTAATGGTTAGTTTTCTTTAAAACTTATTCAAAGTTTAGTGATGTTTTAATAATGAGTAGAATGTTTCCTTCATATATGAAGGAACTCTTTAAAATTGAAACATAAATTTTTATAATAAATGTAATATGTAATGGTGAAAATCCACATACTTTCCGTATAATTTTATTTTTATTTCCCAAAATTCATTTATTAACTTTTTTTTTTCCAATAACAAAATTCTTGTTTTCTTTAGATATCTTAAGTATCTCATATATCTTTTACTTTGTATCGCTAGTTCTGATATATTATTCAATTTTCACTTATTAAGTTGTATTGTGCTTCATCCTCCTCCTTTCTTAGAAAGCCGCAACCATTTTTATTATTGTGTTACAGTATTTTCACTTGAGATTTTTATTTGCATTAAGATTTTATTGTACAATAAGAGCTTTAGAAATCCAACCTAAATTGTAACATCCCTGGCATCCAACTGGGCTATGCCATGTAAACAATTTTGAACTGTATGCAAATTAAAACATATACGCAAAGAAACTCTTGCGGAACTCTATATAAAAAACTTAAAACAAACAAATACATTCTGTAAATGCACAGATTCATACGGAAATAATAGTAAACATATACATGCAGCATAGATAGGAAATACCCATAAATATAAAGACAGTTATAAACCACACACAGGAAAAACCCATGAAAATAAACACATAAGTAATAATGAAGCATATAAGTTAACACACAATTGACACTTATCTTGGTAAGAATATCACCAATTGTGTGTAGACCTTTCATGAACCTCCCAGCCTTAGACCACACTGTTCATCACTCTCGGTAGTGGGTCACCCCCGAGCTGGGACTAAACTCCACCCAAGTAAAGGGATTCCTTACCAGGCTGATGTATCTCAAACAACAAGAAATACTCTGTCACAAGTGCCAACTCAAACTAACAGCCTATAGTCCCTCATTCCCCACATGTTTGTCCCACCCCAGGAAGTGTTCCTCTTCTCTGCTCAACAGTCCCTCAGCTACCCCACTTCGCTTCTAGGGCTTCATCAATAGCTCGGAGAGGAAGTCTTAGAGCCATGTAGCTGCAGTTTAGCACCTTCGGGAATCCATTCCCAACAATATCTCACCTAGAGAGAAATTTCTCACAGGCCTGACAACTTGCCTCTTCAATATCCCACGGGCTTGACAACCTACTTCTTCAATCCAACTCCTAAGCTAACCAGGTACAGTTACGGGTATGGGTACAGATACGGGTACATGAAAAATGATAGGAAGGTAGGGAGGATAGTTGAATGAGTGAGTGAATGATCATCCAATGAATGGGAAAATGAACTAATTCCAAACTATATGTATGCATGTTCCCAACTTCACACTTGTCATGTTGGGAGCTACTTTGACCCACTGGTCCCCATCCTTAGAACTTAGGATAAAATAATTATCCATACTTTATACTTTAAGGAATATTAATATAATACTCATTTTTGGCTTAAGCTCCCTAGCTTAGACCTTTTTGTTAACATTTAGCCCCACCTTTCCCTAACTAGTGGAGTTTAATCTTCCATACTCTCTTAACGTGGTCGTTCTACATGTAGCAATGTATTATTAATGATGAGACATATACAAAAATAGGCTCACTGGCCTTTAACATATAAGCTCTCTGGCCTAATTCAAAACATAAGTCTCCTAGTGTAATGTTTCCCAATTTAACCATATTAAAAAAAAAAAATCTTAGGGACATTAAAACTTCTTTTCTTCAAACAACTTATATTGAAAGCCTTATAGTTATTATAAGCAAGAAATTGTCATCCCTAATTATCTTTCGCAAGGTTTATGTTTTCAGTTTCAATACAACTAACTTCCATTGTAACAAATTCTATCTCTGAGTTTTTTTCACACTACACAGAAAATTCTATACAAAAATATCAAGAATAACTTCGCTATACCCTAGCCTCGTCGATTACTAACATGTTTAATATGAGTAATTGATCCAGAAGGTTTCCCAGGCTTAGAAAATGCTCAAAAATCAAAGTTCTCATCCCGTGGACTTATCCACCATGCGACCACATCACAGGCCTTAAGGCACGTGGGGTTTGGATAAGGCCTCGCCCTTGGACCTCAACGCCTCCATGTAACCACAAGCACAAGTTGGGGAGGGCCTATCCCTTAGGGCGTGTTTTATTTAGGCCGAGGATCTATGCAGAGTCCCAAAAACCAGGAGCTAGCGTAACTAAAGGGCCAACGCTTAGCCCTTTGGGCTAGCGCTTGGCCAAATATAGCACATATGACCCTGTTTTGAGGGCACGCGCCCAACCCTAAGGGGCTACACTGTGTAATTTTTAGAAAAGTGGTTTTTAACTTAATAGAATTGATTTCTGACTGATATTATGCCCAGAAAATGGATTTTTTGAGGATTTTAAGTCATTTGAAGGGGGATTTGATCCCAAAAAGAGGCCAAATCTTGAGGGAAGTTGGGATTCCTCATCTGAGCCTCAAAATCTATATAAACCGGGTTTTTCGAAGCTTGTAGGGGACTTTTTGATGCAGAGTTTTTAAGGGGCAGTTTGTAAATTTTGGCCTTTTCTCATGATTTGAGGGGTATTTTTGCCATGTTTTTTAGAGGAATTTGATGAAGCATGCTTGAATCTAAGCAAGGAGGTCTTGCACAACAGATCTGAAGCACATTATGTAACAACAAAGAGCCTATGTAAGAGAACTTTGAGCATTTTAAAGAGCAATAAAGAGGTCCTCCACTTGGAAGCGGGCCCGGAGACATAGTCGATGATTAGTGAACTCCGTTATCAACCTCTTGTCTCTATTTCTCTTTCTGTTTTTCTGTTCTATTCTCTTCATTTGCAACATGGATATTAATGGTTGATATCTTTATTCATTAATAAGAATCAAGTAAAAGTCACATTTGATATTCCACAACTAGATAATAAGCTTTATGTATTTCACATTCTTAACGATCTGATGCCTAAAATACATTAAACTAACTTGCGATTTATCAGTAATACCTTCATTTTTTGATCAAGTTTATGGTATCAAAGCATTTGGTTTTGAAGGTTTGACAGGAATTGTAAGCATTGGATGCTCACCAGAGCAAAACTCAAGCGAGGAGAAGTCCAACTTGAGGCTCTTGACACAGAGATTCAAAGGTGACTGCATAAGAAAGAGATGTCTTCGCCACCGAAATTGGGTCCCTCCAAATCTGAAGATGATTTCTTCGAGGCCTTTAAATTGATGCAAGCCATGGTAGAGGAGCTTCACCATGAAAGAGTTCATCGAAGGAATCCAAAAGTTGAAGAAGGTGAATCTTCGGTAAGAGTAGAAGGAGGAGTTGGAGGCAGTGGACCTTCGGAACCTTCTTCTCCTTCATCCTCATCATCTAATAATGAAGCAAGTGTACATTCCTCCAAGGATAAGAAAAAAACTCATCATTCTTTTGATATACCGTTATTAAAGTTAGATGTAAAGTTTCAATTACCCACTTATGATGGTGAATTAGATGCAGAAAAGCTAGATAATTGGGTGAGACAATTAGAAGTCTATTGCAGGATACCAAAGATTTTTGATGATGAAACTAAGATCCAACTAGCAAGTCTCAAATTGGGAGGGACATCTCTCATATGGTGGGAAAGCAGAACTAGAGATGATATTAAGAAAAATGGTAAAACAATCTCTTCCTGGAATGATTTTGTTATTGCATTAAAACACCAGTTTTACCCTTTAGCTTACATGCAATAAGAAATGATGAATTGGCAATGTTTAAGGCAATCAAAAGGTCAAAGTGTACAAGAATATACTCAAATATTTCATAAGAAAGATTTAAATTTGGGTATTCCATTATATACACAAGAGACACTCCTAAAATATATTGGTGGTTTACATTCTTATCTTAAACATATTATTCTTATGCTAAATCCTTCTAACTTTGATGAAGTATGTGTACAAGCCATTCACATTGAATCCAGTTAAGGGAATGTTGGTGATAGTGTTTCTACAGATACTTGGCAAAGAAAGGATGTAGGGAAAAGGAAAGAGAAGAAGAAAGCCACAGCAAGAAAGGAGAAGCCTACTTGCAAGCATTGCAAGAAAGTAGACCATGATGAAGATCATTGTTGGGTCTTGCATCCTGACATGAAGCCAAAGAAGTTTGCCAACCATAGAAGGAAGAATACCACAACTACGACAGTTCAAGTGGATCTTGGATCAGATTCTGGTGATGAGACACAGGTTGTAGCTATGGGAATCCGAGGTATAAATTTTGTTGCAAGTTCTAGCTCTTCTAGTTCAGTTGATTTAAATGATGAGTGTAAAAGGAATGAACTTTTCCACATAAGGGTTATAACACATAATGTTAAAGTTGATACTCTCATAGACAATGGATCACAAGCCAATCTAATCAGTGAAGATGTTGTAAATAACTTGGGACTTGAAATTAAGTCACATCCTAAACCATATCCATTGGGATGGATATGTGGTGATAACAATTTACAAGTAACCAAGCAATGTAAAATCAAGTTTGCAATCACTTCTAACTATGTTGATGAAGTAGAGCTTGATATCGTGCCACTAGACATATGTGGGATTGTCTTGGGAAGCCCCTACCTTTATGATAGAAAATTCATATTCTACAAGGAGGATAATAAATATTGCTTCAAGAAAGCTGGGAAAGAGTACATTGTTTGTGCTCATCGCATGAAAACTGACAGATCTTTTGTAGCAGTTAAAAAGAATGGTAAATGCAAGCAAAAGCTTAACACTTATGTCTGTAACAAAACAGGGAATTAGTGATGCTAAACATGAGATGGTTCAGTATGATTCACATAATCATGAAGTGTCACCAGAGGTACAACATGAGGTTCATTTGCATACTTTGTTTACTATTCCTGTTCAGAAGGGGAAGCATGTTGTTTCATTCTCATTAGCATGTCTAGTATTGTTGATTAGTTTGCCGCTATTCAGTGGTGTATGGCTGCAAAGTGCAACAAAGAATGTAGATGATTGTGTGATAAATGAAATGATTACTTGGATAAACAATGCTATCGCAGTTTTCATGTTTGTTGTGATTAGTCAGGTGATCATTATCCCAACAGAGAGGATGGATGATACAGGACAAACTGGGGAGGCAGTACCCTCACTTCTTACCAGAGTAAAAGAAGACTTTTGGTGGTCCAAAAGGTTCCAAAGTGGGGAGGAATGATCTAGGAGGCTCCCCAGGCTTAGAAAATGCTCAAAAATCAAATTTCTCAGCCCGTGGACTTATCCAGCATGCGACCACATCACAAGCCTTAAGGCACGTGGGGTTTAGATAGGGCCTCACCCTTGGACCTCGGTGCCTCCATGTAACCACAAGCACAAGTCGGGGAGGGCCTATCCCTTAGGGTGCATTTTATTTAGGTCGAGGATCTATGCAAAGCCCCAAAAACCAGGAGCTAGCGTAACTAAAGGGTCAGTGCTTAGCCCTTTGGGCTAGCGCTTGGCCAAATATAGTACATATGACCCTGTTTTGAGGGCACATGCCCAGCCCTAGGGGGCTACACTGTGTAATTTTTAGAAAAGTGGGTTTTTAACTTTACAGAATTGATTTTTCACTGATATTATGCCCAAAAAATGGATGTTTTGAGGATTTTTGGCCATTTGAAAGGGGATTTTATCCCAAAAAGAGGCTATATCTTGAGGGAAGTTGGGATTCCTCATCTGAGCCTCAAAATCTATATAAACCAGGATTTTTGAATCTTGTAGGGAACTTTTTGATGCAGGGTTTTGAAGGGGAAGTTTGTAAATTTTGGCCTTTTCTCATGTTTTGAGGAGCATTTTTTCCATGTTTTTGAGAGGAATTTGATGGAGCATGCTTGAATCTAAGCAAGGAGGTCTTTCACAGCAGATCTGAAGCACATTATGTAACAACAAAGAGCCTATGTAAGAGAACTTTGATCATTTTAAAGAGCAATAAAGAGGTCCTCCACTTGGAAGTGGGCCCGGAGACGTAGCCAACGATTGGTGAACTCCGTTATCAACCTATTGTCTCTATTTCTCTTTTTGTTTTGTTGTTCTATTCTCTTCATTTGCAGCATGGATATTAATGGTTGATCTCTTTGTTCATTAATAAGCATAAAGTAAAAGTCACATTTGGTATTCCACAACCAGATAATAAGCTTTATGTATTTCACATTCTTAACGATCTGATGCCTAAAATACATTAAACTAACTTGTGATTTATCAGTAATACCTTCATTTTTGGATCAGTAATAAAAGTTAGTAAATCCCCACTAGCCTTACACTATCTCTACGCCCTTAAACATTGGTATTTATATACATAAAAGTCTACTAGTGTTAAAATCCTTTCCTATATGTATTAATGTTTATAATATATATAGGACCCTTAGTATTATACCCATTTTATGCATAAACGTCCATGTTAGAGTACAAAGAGGACCCTACTCGAAAATACCATCATCGTTAAGAATGGGCATTACTCATATCATGTATCATATAGGGTCTATAAAAAAATTGAGTTTACCACGTGCACCTTTAATGATAAAGATACAGGTCTGAACATAATGGTGATTTTCCATTACCTTTAACTGGTTGAACAATAGGCCTTGTGAACACTAGTCGTGATTAAACTCCCGATCATTTTGAATATAGTTTGCCTTCTAAAAACGTTTAACGAAAACAAACTGTGAGTCATAAGTTTTTCAGTTGTCATCATTACGAATGCCCCAACAAACTCATTACCCATTCGAGTTGACAAAACGACATGCCCAGAAGGTAACACCTTCAAGTGAACGAGAGATGGTGCGAGTAGAGGGTAGAGTCGTAATCCTACTTAAATGTCCTCATACTCTGATATAAATTAGTGTGAAGTCAAATCAGGGATGTCAAATGCGGATTTAAATTTTTTCTCTAACCCATTAATGGTTACCTACAACAGTACCACCCGAGAGTTATCTATCGGCCACTGTGTCCAATACAGGTCGACCACCTCCATCGTGTCACATGGCATGGTACTATTTCGTAGCCCTCACCAAAACTACTCTAGTGATACCGAGATAGGTCATTGTAACATTCCCTCTAGAGTTGTCGGATGTTTTTCTCTGCACGATGTTTGTTCCTCCATTCTCGGTTAACACAGTGGTAGTCCCATCCTAAAAACTGGTGGGAGAGGCTCCAGGTGTCCGGTGTTCCTACTGCACTCAAACAGGTAAAGGCATGCACCCATATAACTGGTTGTTTGTTCTTCTACCTATCTTATCTTATTGGTCTGTCCCTCTAGTTTCGGTTCTTGAACTAGGGTTACACATGGTTTCCTTAAGGTCCACAGCTCCCTGGTTATCTTACTGTACTAACGCCTTTCTCTTGTAATAGAAATTTCTTATTAAGTTATCCTCGGTCTTCAATGGTGTGGTGTTTATCCTTTAAGGAATGAAACTTAGACCTTCGGTCTCATTCTACGATGCCCTAGTATTATAGCATAGATTTTACTGAGTTGAAACCTCCGCTCGCAAAGGTGTGAGGGTTCTGTCAGCTGAACTGTGACCTCGAGCTTCTTTCTTTGGTTACACTTGCATTTGTGTTTTAAAATGTTCTCGGTATACCCCTCGCCCGAGAATCCCTTGGTTAAAAGATTTATCTGGTTCCTACAATCACTCTTGAGTCTTCTTGTGATAGTTACTTGAGGCATAAGTCTATATTTAAAACCTTGACTTATAAAGTGATGAGTTCCTGGATTTCGTAAGAGGCAACTAGAATGAGTCCCCAGACCGTCGGTTTTCTTCTGAAGTTATGCATCCAAGGCTTATGTACATCATTTCACCCTTGAACTTAAACATTGTAACCCATTTCCGATAAATGTGTAAGGCTTAATTTTTATTGTATAGAGTTAAATAAGTACATATTTGTTACTCTGAACTATACATATTACTCATACTATATAGAAATTGTCATAGTCAAAGGGATCCCTTGTATGTAAAAGTTCCCAAATCGAAATTTATTTTAAAGATTTTACTCCAAGCGCTCTGTTCTAGAAATCTGTGTTTGAGTCTGTCTATTTACATTGCTTCAGCGAAAAGGGAAAACAGAATCAAAGTGTTTAGTTGGCGGTAGTCGTCTCTATGGGTCATGCACCACACTGTATGAAATCTTTCATTCTGATTGTTAATATTGTTCTATTTGTTTATTTGCTTCCCAGAGCATTCGATTAAGATTTTCTCGGTTGCAAAGATAATGATGGGGCCCCTGTTTCCTTGCAAGGGTACCCATCAGCCTTCTTTGGATCCACTCCACCCCTTCGGGTTGTGGATATATTCGCTCAGCGATGCCGATGGGAAAATTTCCCACGCCAACCACAAGATAAGTATACATCCTGTGTTAATTATTCAGTATTTAATTTCATTGATTCTTCCTGTATATGACTTAGTTTCTCATGTTTAAATTTCGCTATTTTCTAGCTTTCGAAATAATTTTGTTTCTATTAATCCTTTTATTCCTCATAATCCCATTTTCTAATTCTCGCGATCCATTGCAGGATTCAGATCTTGCGCGGTCAATGGACCCAGCTATCGCCAGACCCGAAAAAGGTATTCGAGTTCCGACATCCAGAGTTTAAAACTTAGTTTCCAGGTTTTGTTCACTACAGTACAGAGTTTCACAGTAAGGTTCTATTGTTATGACAGCTTTATACCAGGCTTCCAAGGGTAGTTGATTTACTTGTAAATTCAATCCTTAATAGAAAGAATAGAAGGTAAAAGCCTCATATTGAATATGAATTTCACTATTCAAAAGTTACGGTCACATATACTGTATAGAGTTTAAAGACTCGTCTTAAGCATTATGTCGACTCTGTAATAGGTAGTGTGTTGTTTAGGTATTTATTTCGCTTGTACATTTTCTTCTGAGGTTATTAAGAGGAGAATAACTGTAACCTTCTTCTATATTTAATACAATCAGATTTCATGGAAACAATTCTCTAATAGTCAATAATTATTCTTTGTGTATTAGATATTTATGTGGCTCTGAAATTATTTATGGCAGTAACTTGTTTACACACACACATATATATAGTTATGATATAGTTTATAATTATCATGGAAATCCTTATGTTCTGTGTAGATTTACTGTAACTTAAAAAAATATACATGTAAATCATGTAGATCAGTACTTGTTATCCTTCCATCTATAAAAATATGTAATAAGTCCTTATTATAATCACACTTGAATCTACATTTATATTGCGGTTCAAAGAGTATATCACTTAAATAAGAACCTTCACACAATCACCAACAAATATCATACACAGTAGCTCTCTAATTCTACTTATTGAATAATTTCAATTGTAAAAGCTTTCCACAATTCATTTCATTTTACCAATCACAAGTGGATGTCTGCTATCAGCCATAAAACAATAGGACATTCATCCAGATTTAAGTAAAATGTATGCTACCAACTATTTAACCAACATGACATTCAACTAGGGAAGATTAGATGAACATATATGAACAAGTGTTGAAACAACGAACAAAACAGCCAAGTTCCACCCAACCATAGAATAGAACATCCAATCTACTTGCTCCGTTCACCCCCTAGCCTGACCATGAATCCATGAGGGCGAACTCCAAACTCCTCCTTAGCTATCGTCCTCTTCCAGAATCAGAAAAATTCCCCTTGCCTCACACTTAGAAACCAGTGCTCATAACAACAAGTGATATTCCTTTCCCTAGCATACTAGACAATGTTCTGCCTCCTCCCATATGCTATATATCTAAATCATATTGCCTGGGTGTTTTTTCCCCTTGGGAATTTTCACAGCTTTACAAATCCCTGATTTTCAGGGGCTGCCCATGGCCAAATTCTTGATTTTCCACTTGTAGAGTTCAGCCCTGAGGTAGTTCAAACATGTTCCCCACTCATGGAGTCATGGTACACTAATTTCAACCTGGTTGTTCCATTTGTCTCTCAGCAATAACTATAAAAATATTTGTTTCTTACAAGTGTCATAGTCAAAGAGTTGGTTGGGAAAATCAAATATTTGCCCAACAATCATAATAATAAATTACAATTAACTAAATTCCAAATTCGAAATTTCCATAAATGGAAATAATATTCCAAATTCGAATTTACCAAAAACGAAAATAAATTCCTAAACATTTTTCAGACTTCAATAATAATTCATTTTGGGGGATATTACACCTAGTTTGTAATAATTGGCTCACTAGTCTATTAAACACAACATATACACAAAGGCTCCCTGGCCTCAAAATCGCGCGCACTTAAGTTTGTTGCGCGCAATATCCTAGAATGTGCACACTTCATCATTTTAGTGTGCAGTACATGTGCGCACTATACCATGGAAGGTGCATACAAAAATGATATCAAACAGCTCACCAACTTAAGTACATTTACATTTACATTTACAAACGGGGTCGTTCTAGGGGTATTACATAAATTTTGTTGTAATTATAAGTTTGAATTGGCTAGTTCATTGTTGGTTGAGATCTAGAAGAAAATTTTGATAATTACTGTCTTTTTAAGTTCTCAAAGGAACAATGGATGCTAGTTGATATATTCAAAACATAATATGAATTTCTTGATCGTTGCCATTGTTTGGCATATCATATTTCTAATTTAAATTATCAGACTATATAGTTGTGAATTTAGGTTGGGGAATGGATCATGTATTCCACAGAATTTCTTTTTATATAGGTTTGGGTTTTGGCAATTTTTGAGTAACGATTTCATGTATAATGAACTTCCATAGATTTGTTTCTTACTATCCTATAATTCCTTAGTTTATTTCTGCGTTAGTGATTTAATTGTTGTTGGAAAAAGGGATTGTGGTTATGATTGTTGAAATCGTAATCTCTCAGTGTATATTTTCCTTTGTAACGATTTGGGAATTTATGCAACCATCTTAGAGTTGTCAATGCTCTGTTGGGAACCTGTGTTGTCTTTTCCTTGTGTTGACTTTCGATCTTATTCCTTTCCATTCACCAACTTCGAAGGGAGGTTGATTTGTAGCTTAAATTACAGACCCAATAGAAGTCTCTTGGTTCATTGTAGGTGTATTGTTAATTTTTATTTACTTTCATGTAGGGTCTTACAAGCGATTTCCACTTGACTGATTAAAATTTTAAGATTTTGTTTGATAATTTTCTGGAAACAAAATTGGGGCTTAATGTTGCCCATACCCGTAAATGCTTCTAAATTTTTTCTTTAGTTATTATTGTCAATGATTGAAACTATGTAGTTGTGGAATTCATTTATTCTTGTATAGAAAACATCCTAAAATTTAATTGAACGATTTATGTTCTGTGTATTTCCATTTTTTTTAATTTTAATTTCGAAGTATTATAATTCATGGAACGATTTTGGGGTTGCAGAAATAGCTTAACCTTCCTGAGTGCCTATGTGTTTATTTAGTGTCCCTTCCTTCAGGCTTAACCATTTCTGAAATCTATTCACTTCTTGAAATTTTAAATTTGAATTTATCAGAAATTTTGTCGTTTCAGGGGCTGGATCAAGGGCCAGTTCAGGGGTTGGATCAAGGGATGGATCAGGTGTCCAATTAAGTTCCGTATGAAAAACGTCTCTCTTGAAATTACATCGTCATTTAACCTGTTCATGTCTGGTTTGCCCATTTTCCAGTTAACTGTTCTGTATTGATTTTCCATGTTTGAAACAATGGTAACATTCATAGAGTTAACACCAAGAAGGGGGAGTTTTGTAATTATTGATTGGATTGGCGTATACACATTCACTCACCTCTTACATGTCATTTCCACTTCTTGAAAGACCCTACATCAAATTTATTGTCCCTTCCTCTGAGGCTATGCAATTAATAAAATTGTTTTGTTGCATGTCGAATTTAATTTAAATTATTAGAAATTAGTGTCGAATTAAGTATGGTTGATAAATCTAGTGGATTGAGGTTTATTTGGATTAATGGGATATAGATAATTCCTTGTTCCTCAAAACAGTCGCCAGTCCTGAGACCTTAAATGGTCAAAATGAATTAGATGAATCATGGACTTGAGCGTTTCTTATGTGTCTTGGAGGTCCTAACCGTGTAGGATAGGTTGGGTGGGTAGTTTATTTATGTTATCACTTGATAAATTTTTGATTGAATAATAGTGATGTTTTTTTCAGTTGATTATGATGAGATTGATTTGGTGGTTTTTAATTTATGTTGTGACGCATGTCACTTGTCGTAAATTTGTTTGTTAAATAAAAAAATATTTACCTCTTTTGTACATCACTTTGTTGTCGTAACGGAGGGTTCGTTACATATGGTATTAGAGTGGTTTCAACTCTGCAACATTGGACCGTTACACTTTCCACTATGTTAGAAAAATGATTAAAATCACATCATTAATAAATCTTGAAATTGTCCATACAACAATCATGGTTAGAGGACATCGGATGAGTAGATGTCATGGTATGGGGAGACGAGGTATGCCTCCTTCGAGTGTATCCACGCTAGAGGAATACAATTCTTAGAAGGATGGGCAGACTATTGAGGAGGAGCAAGTCGATGTGGGGATTATGGTAGGGATGATGAGATCCTTTCAGAGGATGTTGGAGGCTTGATCAGTTATCTTGATCAAATGAGGGCAAGACGTCTAGATCAAATAAGGGTTCATAATGCCCTCCAGTAGTTAGCAGTAGTGTACTAAAGGAACTCAATAAAGTTAAGTTTATGAGTTCATGGGTTCCACAGACGGCTCAACTTTCGAGGCATGGTTGGAGAACATGGCGATGTGCTTCGCACTTCGTGACTTCACCTCCAACACAAATTTCGCATGGCGGTATTTCAGTTGAAGGGGAGTGCTCTTATATGGTGGACGATGCTCCTACCTCAGATAAAAATGGTCGTTGAATACATGTTATGGGAATTGTTCGAGGAACGGTTCCGGGAGAGGTATTCGTTAAAGGAATTCATCGAGCGTCAACTTAAGGAGTTCAACGCCTTACGACAAGGTGGTCATACTGTGACAGAGTATTAGGCCAGATTCATGGAGCTACTTAATTATGCCCCACACCTGAACACGGAGAAGTTGAAGGTCAAAAAGTTTGTGTTGACCTTAACTTCAACCTTCATGCAAAGGTATGGATCTTAATGCCTCAAAAATTGCATGATGCAGTCTAGAAGACCCTCATAGATGAGGAAGAGCTATGCGGTGTGCGTTAGGGAAGGAGTCCTTCTACACCAACTGGATAGATGACATCGGGAGCGTAGCAGATTCTACTTCGGGAACCAGGAGTACTAGACCAAAGACCAGATGTTGGACATGTGGAGAGCTACATCACCAGCGAGACTATCCGATTGAGAAGGCCATAGCGATTGTATCAATAGGACACACTACAGTTATATATTTGAGCAAGGCCCCCGGGATTCATGCCGCGGTGAAAAACCACCAGGTCAAGCACCAGTCCACTGTGCTCGAGACGTCAAGTACCATCGTCAACCAAATTTTTAGTATTTTGATAGATCTTGGTGCTACCGAGAGCTTTATTTCTAGTGCAATGCTGAAAAGAATTAAGGTAAAGGCAATCAAGCAGGACGGGTTTAGGTACATAGAAATGGATTTGGGTGCCAAAAAAAAGGTTAGAGGAAGGTTTACGGTTGTCGCATTAACTTGGGAAAATTTATAATGAATTCTGACCTATATGTCACAATCTTAGGATCGTATGACATCGTGATCGGTATGGATTGGTTGAAATCGCATGATGAGATACTCAACAATAAGAAAAAATGGTTGAGTTTGACTGATGATGAGGGACAAAGAAGAGTGATTGTAGGAAGAAACCATGGAGTGCCCTTGACGTTCATTTCTCCCTACAACTACAAAAGATCATATGTAAAGGATGTAAGTTATTTGCAATATTATCACTAAACGAAAAGAGCGAGGTGAAAGGATTAGAAAACCTTCCAATAGTATGAGAGCTTGGAGACGTGTTTCCATAAGAGTTACTAGGTTTTCCACCCAAAAGGGAGTTGGAGTTTACAATCGACTTAAAACATGGAACTGAACCGATAACAAGAATGCCTTATTGGATGTCAATGCCTGAACTACAGGAGTTGAAAGTGCAATTGAAGGAATTGTTGGACTTGGGACTTATATGTCAAAGTGTGTCACCTTGGGGTGCGCCAGTTATTTTCGTAAGAAAGAAGGATGGATCGTGGATAATTTGAATTGACTATCATCAATTGAACAAAGTGATGATCAAGAACCAATATACGTTTCCAATAATAGACGATTTGTCTGATCAGATGAAGGGGGCGACTGTGTTTTCAAGGATTGACTTGAGATGAGTATATCGCCAGTTACGAATTAAATAGGAAGATATTCCTAAAACCACATTTAAGATGAATTCGGACACTATGAGTTTACAGTTCTACCATTTGGACTGACAAACGCCCCTCGGGTATTCATGAGCTTGATGAATGGAGTGTTCTGAGAATACTTGGACACGTTTGTTCAAGTATTTATTGATGAAATATTGATTTACTCTCAGATGAATGAAGAGCATGAGGAACATTTAAAATTGGTACTATAGTGTCTACGAGAAAACAAATTATACAGGAAATTGATGAAATGTTCTCTTTACCAATTGATGATTCATTACTTAGCACATATCATATCTGGTGAAGGTATCGTTGTAGATCCAGCAAAAGTAGAGGCTATTATAGAATGGCCTACACCGACAAACATACAAGAAGTACACAACTTTATGGGTTTAGCGGGATATTACCAACGGTTCATTGAAGGTTTTTCAAAGATAGCAAATCTGATCACAAAATTGTAGAAGAAGAACAAGAAGTTTGTATGGAGTGAGAAATGTGCAGAATCATTTCAAAGGCTCAAGGAGTTGTTGATGACAACACTGATACTGAAAGTCCCTGACATGGACAAGGAATTCTTGGTATGCACAGACGCATCCAAGGAAGGCTTAGGTGGAGTTTTGATGCAAGATGGTCGAGTGATCTCTTACATTTCAAGGAAATTGAAAAAGCATGAGGACAAATATGAAACGCATGACTTGGAGTTATTGGAAATTGTATATGCCTTGAGAGTTTGGAGACATTATCTTGATGGATGAAAATTCGAATTAAAAACGGATCATTGTGGATTGCAAAACATATTTACGTAGAGTGACTTGAGCGCATGACATAGGCATTGGTCAGAATTACTTAGCGAATACGACTTCGAGATTACTTACATAAACGACACAGTGAATAGAGTGGGAGATGCGTTGAGTCAGAGGCCATGCATAATATCGGTAATACCTCTTCATACAAATCTTCGAGAAAAGATTATAACTATACAAATCAACGATGACTGGTATAAATAGGTTAAGTAAAATATTGGACAAGATACCATGATGGTACCAAAGTTTGAAGGTTATACATTGGACAATGACAGATTGTTGAGGGATAACAACAGAATTTACGTACCACCTAATGACGAAATAAAAATTTTGATCTTGAGTGAAGCGCACCGAGCAGTGTACATGGCTCATCTGCGAGTCACGAAGATGAAGGCAGACCTTAAGCCTTAATTCTTCTAGAAGGGAATTAAAGAATACATAGTTAGTTACATGGAACGATGTCTAGAATGTCAACAAGTGAAATATGAACATAGACAACCGACAAGATTAATACAACCAGATGTCATTCCGGAATCAAAATGGAAGGTCATTTCAATAGAATTTATAGTTGGATTTCCACTAAAGGCAAAGAGACATGAATCTATTTTTGTGGTAGTTGACACTCTGACGAAGAGTGCACATGTTATTCCTGTACGTACGACATATCAAGCGCCAGACATAGCTAGAGTCTTGTCAACTATATTTTAATGTTACATGGTAATCCATATGGATATCGGTGGCCACCCACCTTTTCTAGCTAGCTCAAAAAATTTTCTGGCAATTTTGGTAATTTACTATTTTTAGCAGTTTTTAACTTATGGGGCCATTTTGAGGGCCTAAATGAAGGTTTTTTGGGATCAATATTCTAAATGATAACCAAAGGCTCTAATTGAGCAACCTAAATGAATATCCTCGACGATACCTTTCCAATGAGCTATCATGCGCCCCAAACGAAGATCGTATGCCAAAGTTACGGCCCCGGGAAGCTGATACACCAAACTACCCAAAACAAGGTCCACAAAACTGTTGGCTTTTCATCTTCCAGGGTTAGGGTTTTGGATTTTATTTATGATAAAAATGCCTTTGGAGCCTCATTGTAAAATCATCTTCTTGTGAATGTGAGTAGCAGACACATCTCTTCTTAGAGATAAGATGCCCCCATTATAGCGAATCTTTCACTCTTTATTTTTACATTCTTTGTACATTTTCGCTCATTAATAGAAAATTGTGTATTACTGTATCTCTGTGTTTATGGTTGCATCTATGATACATTATGTTATATTATTGGATATTCGAGATATCTCTGTACATTTCTTTATTATATCTTCGCTCTCATTTCGTACCAAAAATAATCCGGATCAGTGGTATTAGAACAGGCTGCTCTTGATCGTTTTTTTTTTAGTGCATGTCCCTGACGAGGTCTGAGTATAGAAATTTGGGTCTCGATATGATCTCTCTTGAATACAATCTCTCTCACACCCCCAAGAAACCCTCCATGGCGGAAGAAAAGAAAAACGATGGAGCAAATGATTCTATCAATTTGTTGCTTGAGCAAGATCTCATGCGACATAGGGATGAAATGGTGGAGAATTTTTCCCACATCCTTCAATTCCTGCTGATAGAAACAAGCGCATATTCATCGAAAAACCACTTTGGAAGAACCTCTCTTTTCAAGGTACAGGTTAATTTTGATATTCCCATATTTGAAAGTCAGATAGATGTGGATGCCCTAGACAAATGGTTAAATCGGTTAGAAGGTTATTTCTCTGTTCATAATTTTTTCGACATGGAAAATATCACCTTCGCACTCCTCAAAGCTCTCCCCCATGTCAAACATTGGTGGGAAACTTACTAGGAGGAAAGTTCCACAAAGGAGTCTGGAATATATGGGGCCCATCCCACTTGGGATTTTTTTGTGGATGCAGTAAAGGAACAGTATTACCCTATTGGAAACTATGAAGACCAGTACATGAGATGGAACACATTGCGGCAAGAAAGGGGCCAATTAGTTCCGGAGTTCACCAATACCTTCCATACCTTGTGCACCAAGTTGGGTATCAAAGACTCCGAACAAAATTTGGTTCTGAAATACTGTGGGGCTCTACACAGATACATCCAAACTGAAATGGATTTTCTGGACATCTCATCACTCGGTGCTTCTTATCAATATGTTGTTAAAATCGAGCATAAATGTAAGCACCAAAACAAGTGAGAGTTTGGGTCTACAAATCTACAACAACTAAAGTATGATAAAGACGGCCCTAACAAACAGTCTCCCGAAAACTAGTCCAAGCCATAGGAAAAGAAGGGTCACAGAAAGATAAAGAAGGACACCGGAAAATAGTGCAATTTCCACAAAATCCCCTGGCACAACACCGAGGAATGTTGCTCAAAACAATAATTGGTGGTTGATATCAAAGAGAAGGATTGGAACCCCGATTCTAAATCTGATTCTGAAAATACTGGTAAAATATAGATCATTGGCGCAGACCCCACTACTATTATCGCGACCGCAACAAATCAACCAGAAGAACCAACAGATCTTGAAGAGGGGGAGCACCTTTTTATATATCACATATGTGGGTGAAGGGGACCCCACTGCATTTTATTGTTGATAGTAGAAGCCATAAGAGCCTCATCTCATCAGAGGTCGTCAAACAGTTGGGATTGTCGACAACACCACACCCGCAACTATACAACATCGGGTGGCTTCGCTAGGGACGAGATGTTCCTGTCAACCAAAAATGTCAATTGTTATACAACATCCATCCCTTCAAGGATGAGGTATTATGTTATGTTTCCCCACTGGATGCATGTGATGTTCTCTTGGTCCAACCATATATGTGGAAGCGCCATGTTGTTTATGAGTCTTGACCCCGCAGTGTCATTGTTTCTCTGGGGGGTCATATTTACAGAATACCAGAGGTAGTTTCGACTATTGTTCCACCTAAATAGTGCCGCAAGGTAGTATCTCATACTAAAAAATTCAACTTCTTCACAATCTGTTCAAAAGGTGAATAGAAGGATACTGCAACCACTACAGCCTCGCCCCAAGTACCTTCTATCCAACAGAACCAAGTCGACAAGATTGCAAAAAAGTGTAAATATTCCTTCTGCACATAGGAATCTCATGTATCCAGACTAGTTAAAAAGGTCCAACCCTTCCAACCACATGTTCGTGACAGCCTTCAACAAGCTAAGCAATGCAACTTCTCCAACAAGGCAAGCAGCTCATCAAGATGCAGATTCAGCAAACGATTTTCCCTCTCCCCCAGGAAATCAACGCAATGGATACCAATTCTTCCTAAGGAGGGAATATTGATCTATATGGATATCAGTGGCAACCCACCTTTTCCAACTGGCTCAAAACCGTTTTCTAGCAATTTTGGTAATTTACTATTTTTAGCAGTTTTTAACTTCCGAGGCCATTTTGAGGGCCTAAATGAAGGTTTTTGGGGATTGAGCTTTTCAATAATAATCAAAGGCTCTAATTGAGCCCCCCAAAATGAATCTCCTCTATGATACCTTTCCAACGAGCTATTGTTCTTCCCAAATGGAGATCATATGCCAAAGTTACGTCCCCGGGAAGTTGATATACCAAACTACCCAAAACGGGGTCCACAAAATTGTTGGCTTTTCATCTTCTGGGGTTAGGGTTTTTTATTTTCTTTATGATAAAAATGCCTTTGGAGCCTCATTGTAAAATCATATTCTTGTGAATGCGAGTAGCGGACACATCTCTTCTCAGAGATAAGATGCCCCCATTCTAGCGAGCCTTTCACTCTTTATTTTTACAGTCTTTGTACATTTTCGTTCATTAATAGAAAATTGTGTATTACTGTATCTCTGTGTTTATGATTTCATCTCTGATACATTATGTTATATTATTTGATATCTGATATATCTCTGTACATTGCTTTATTATATCTCTGCTCTCATTCCGTGCCGAAAATAATCCTGATCAATGGTATCAGAGCAGGCTGCTCTTGATTGTTTTTTTTTTTTTTCAGTGCGTGTCCCCGACGAGGTCCGAGTATAGAAATTTGGGTCTCGATCTTGTATCTCTTGAAGATAATCTCTCTCGCACACCCAAGAAACCCTCCATGGTGGAAGAAAATAAAAACGACGAAGCAAACAATTCTATCTATCTGTTGCTTAGGCAAGCTCTCACGTGAAATAGGGCCAAAATGATGGAGAATTTTTCCCACATCCTTCAACGCATGTCGATAGCAATAGGCACATATTCATCGAACAACCACTTTGGAAGCACCTCTCCTTTCAAAGAACAAGTTAATTTTGATATTCCCATATTTGAAGGTCAGATAGCTGTGGATGCCCTAGACAAATGGTTAAATCTGTTAGAAGGTTATTTCTCTGTTCATAATTTTTTCCACAGGGAAAAGATCACCTTCACACTCCTTAAAGCTCTCCCCCATTTCAAACATTGGTGGGAAAATTACTGGGAGAAAAGTTCCAAAGGGGATTCTGGAATATATGGGGCCCATCTCACTTGGGATTTTTTTGTGGATGTGGTAAAGGAATAGTATTACCCTGTTGGAAACTATGAAGACCATTACATGAGATGGACCACATTGTGGAAAGAAAGGGTCCAATCAGTTCTGGATTTCACCAATACCTTCCATACCTTGCGCACCAAATTGGGTATCAAAGACTCCGAACGACATTTGGTTCTTAAATACCATGGGGCTCTACATAGATACATCCAAACTGAAATAGATTTTCTGGACATCTCATCACTCGGTGTTGCTTATCAATATGTTGTTAAAATTGAGCATAAATTTAAGCACCAGAACAAACGAGATTTTGGGTCTACAAATCTACAACAACCAAAGTATGATAAAGACGACCCTAACAAACAATATCCCGAAAACCAGTCCAAGCCATAGGAAAAGAAGGGTCACGGAAAGACAAAGAAGGACACCAGAAAATGGTGTAATTTCCACAAACACCCCTGGCACAACACCAAGGAATGTCTCTCAAAACAATCATTGGTGGCCGATATCAAAGATAAGGAGTCGAACCCCGATTCTGAATCTGATTCTGAAAATACTGGTAAAAGACAGATCATCGACGCAGACCCCACTACTATTGTCACGGCCACAACAATTCAACCAGAAGAACCAGCATATCCTGAAGAGGGGGGGTGCCTTTTTCATTTAATAGATATGGATGAAGGGGGCCTCGTTGCATTTTATTGTTGATAGCGAAAGCCAGAAGAACCTCATCTCAGCAGAGGTCGTCAAACAGTTGGGATTGTCGACAACACCACACCCACAGCCATACAACATCGGGTGGCTTCGCCAGGGAAGAGATCTTCGTGTCAGCCAACAATGTCGATTATTATACGACATCCATCCCTTCAAGGATGAGATATTATGTGATGTTCCGCCACTGGATGTCTGTGATGTTCTCTTGAGCCAACCATATATGTGTAAGTGCCATGTTGTTTATGAGTCTCGACCCCGTAGTGTCATTGTTTCTCTGGGGGGTCATCTCTACAGAATACCAGAGGTAGTTCCGACTATTGTTCCACCTAAACAGTGCCTCAAGGTAGTATCTCATACTACAAAATTCAACTTCTTCACAATCTGTTCAAAAGGTGAACAGAAGGATACTACAACCACTACAGCTTCGGCCCAAGCACCTTCTATCCAACAGAAGAAAGTCGACAAGATTGTAGCAAAGTGTAAATATTCCTTCTGCACACAGGAATCTCATATAGCCAAACTGGTTAAAAAGCTCCAACCCTTCCAGCCACATGTTCGTGACAACCTTCAACAAGCTAAACAATGCAACTTCTCCAACAAGGCAAGCAACTCATCAAGATGCAGATTCAGCAAACGCTTTTCCCTCTCCCCCGAGAACTCAATGTAATGGAAACCATTGCTTCCTAAGGAGGGAGTATTTATCCATTTGGATATCAGTGTCAACCCACCTTTTCCAACTAGCTCAAAACAGTTTTCTGGCAATTTTGGTAATTTACTATTTTTAGCAGTTTTTAACTTTCGAGGCCATTTTGAGGGCCTAAATGAAGCTTTTTTGGAATCGATCTTCTCAATGATAGCCAAAGGCTCTAATTGAGCCCCCTAAATGAATATCCTCAATGATACCTTTCCAACAATCTATCATGCACCCCAAACAGAGATCGTATGCCAAAGTTACGCCCCAGGGAAGTCGATACACCAAACTACCCAAAACGGGGTCCACAAAATTGTTGGATGTTCATCTTCTGGGGTTAGGGTTTTGCATTTTATTTATGATAAAAATGCCTTTGGAGCCTCATTGTAAAATCATCTTCTTGCAAATGCGAGTAGCGGACACATCTCTTCTTAGAGATAAGCTGCCCCCATTCTAGCAAGTCTTTCAATCTGTATTTTTACAATCTTTGTACATTTTCACTCATTAATAGAAAATTGTGTCTTACTGTATCTCTGTGTTTATGGTTTAATCTCTAATACATTTATGTTATATTATTGGATATCTGAGATATCTCTGTACATTGCTTTATTATATCTCCTCTCTCATTTCGTGTCGAAAATAATCTAGATCACATGGTGTACCAAAAATGATCACATCTGATCGAGGATCGATGTTTACAGGATGATTTTGGACTAGTTTCCAAGAGGCTTTGGGAACACAACTGAACTTTAGTACAACATATCAAACTGAGACAGATGAGAAAACAGAAAGAATGAACCAAATCTTGGAAGATATGTTGCATATGTATGTAATGGAACCACAGAAACATTGGAAAGACTTCTTGCCATTGATAGAGTTTGCATACCCTAACAGTTACCAGAGTACGACTAAAATGGCATCTTTGATTTTCTTTACGGGCGACCATGTCGGACGCCGTTGATTTTGGGATCAACTTGAGGATAAGGTCCTGGCAAGACCAAAAGTAATCCAAGAAATAGAAGGATAAATGCAATCATTAAGGCATAGGATTAAGGAAGCGCGGGATCAACATAAGAGTTATGTTGATATGCATCACATTGATCGCCATTATGAAATTGGTGACAAAGTTTTCTTGTGTATAGACCGTAAAAGAGTTCAATAAGGTTGTGGAAAGGAAAGGACCAGTGACTTATCAATTAGCCTTGCCTGATTCTTTGAGGCATATGCACGATGTATTCCATGTATTTGATTGAGACATTGTACTAGTGATCCTATGTGCATATGTTTGGACATGAGTTATTTTTAGGTGTCGGACGAGGGTGCTCTCATGGGAGAGCCAATCCACATTCTAGGCCATTGTATTTGATAGCTACGATGTTGAATACTCGATCAGGTCAAGGTCTAATGGGACAATTATAGTCCACACTCAGATACCTAGGAGGACACAAATGATGTGCGTCAGCAGTTTCCTTACTTATTTTATAGATTGGACATATAGATCTTGTCAGATACTTTTATTTACTACATTTTATATACTGTACAATTGATGAAGTTTAAAACAAGAGGGGGTGTATGTAACATCCCACTCTACTGAGCACATGTTATAAACTTATTCTTTGAGGACACTTGCATGCAAGTGATCTGGTTATAGTACAATGTATTTGTTTTGACTATGGATTTTACATCATGGTGTGATGGGTTGTGATTTATTGTTACTTGATATATGCATTGACATATGCTATTGATGAGTTTACCTGAGTGTATAGGACACATGACATATTATAGATGTTGATGACATCAATGGACCTCCTTGGACTCTGAATTGAGTCAGGGAGTGGATTGTATTGGTTTGATTATTTCATTTATGCATATGTGACATATGATTTATTATAGTATTATTTTTTATATGGATCATTGGCAGTGTTTCATCAATGGATGCAGGCTGACGAATGTTTGTTAATATGACTCACATAAGGAGTAAATGGGTCATGCATGGAAAACTAGACATTGAATGAGAGGTATGGTAGAGTCCCTAACACAACCTAATAGCACTCTCGTCGTGGCTCGAATTGTAGGTTAACTATTACCTAGTTCGAGATATCCATGATGTCCTGAGGGAAGACTGAGACAGATGCTCACGAATATTTCTAAGGGGTGCGCAATAAGGCAAAGTCCTTATTCCTTATAATCCCTTAGTCTCTCACAAGGTCAACCAGTAGAGTGTTGACTCCAAGGCTTGGAAAAACTACCAAAACTAGTCAAAAGGTGAGTGGCACCCCTGGAGCATAGAGTGCGTCTTGATCGCGTAAATAAAACTTGAGTCAATGAATCTAGGTGGCCTACAAAACCTTGAGCGAATAATTAAACCTTGTAAAATCTTTAAGAATTGGGGGATTTAATTAATTAATTAAGGATTGAAATGATTACCTATAAATCCCCAAATGAAAGTCTAAGCCTATTCAAAAATTAAGCCTAAGTCTAAGTTGGTAAGAAGACTAAAACTAAATTATAAATTAAATAATGAGGGGATGAAGTAAATAAATTTAAGAATCAAGAAAAGGTGAAATATGTTTAAAGATTTGATATAAGGCACATGTGTGAAAGAAAATATAAAAGGGGGGTTTTTAAATAAGAAATACATAAACATGAAAGAGTGTGTACGCATAGAAAGAATCTAGAGTCTAGCTACCACTAGTTAACTAGGAGAAGAATCTTATTTTAACTCAACTCAGATTTAGTAACACGTCAGTCATTAAATTAAAATATGGGGAATAAAGAGACAACTAGGAGTGACTTAAGGAGCGCTTTTAGGAATGGTGAGAGAAATTGACTTTAATTAAATAAAATATGGAATTTCTTGTGCAACTTGGGGAGAGGGTGACAAGTGTAAGGGGGGAATAATTCTAATTTATTTAATTAAAAAGAAAATTAATTGTTCAAGCGGAATGTGTCATTAAGGAAACTCCTATAAAGAAAATGGTCTACAAGGGAAAAGGGATCACAATGGTTATTGGTAAAGTTATGCTGCCAAATTATTTTTGACTGGTTTTACTTGTGAGAGTTGGGGTACCAAGATTGATCTAGAGTGGTGGCTCTACCTTGCAAGACAAACTTGGAGCTAGAGTATTTATGGTTTGGGTGTGCTTGGCCCCTTTGCATCTCGAGGGTCTAAGGGGGAAGAAGAGTACCCCTAGCATTGGCTGGGAGGTACCGATGAAGTCTCAATGATTAACAAGTGGGAGAAAGGAAGGAGTGCCATTTGCTGAAGAACATCTTCATATTTCTTCATCTTTGGTTACAGTATTTTCAATTGAGATTTGTATTTGCATTAAGATTTTATTGTACAATAAGAGCTTTAGAAATCCAACCTAAATTTTGTTGTAATTCTAAGTTTGAATTGGCAAGTTCATTATTGGTTGAGATCTAGAAGAAAATTTTGATAATTATTGTCTTTTTAAATTCTCGAAGGAACAATGGATTCTAGTTGATATATGCAAACGGAGTATGAATTTCTTGATCCCTACCATTGTTTGGCATATCATATTTCTAATTTAAATTATCAGTCTATATAGTTGTGAATATAGGCTGGGGAATGGATCATGTATTCCAGAGAATGTATTTTTGTATAGGTTTGAGTTTTGGCGATTGTTGAGTAATGATTTCATGTATAATGAACTTCCATTAATTTGTTTCTTACTATCCTAAAATTCCTTCGTTGCTTTTTGCATGAGTAATTTAATTGTTGTTGGAAAAAGGGATTGTGGTTATGATTGTTGAAATCATAACCTCTCAACGTATATTTTCCTTTGTAACGATTTGAGAATTTATGCAACCATCTTAGAGTTGTCAATGCTCTGTTGGGAACCTGTGTTTTCTTTGCCTTGTATTGACTTTCGATCTTATCTGTTTCCATTCATCAATTTTATAGGGAGGTTGATTCATAGCTTAAATTACAGAGATAATAAAAGTCTCTTGGCTCGTTGTAGACGTATTGTAAATTTGTATTTATGTCATGTAGGGTCTTACGAGCGATTACCACTTGAATGATTAAAATTCTAAGATTTTGTTAGATAATTCTTTGGAAACAAAATTGGGGATTTATGTTGCCCATACACGTAGATGCTTCTGAAATTGTTCTTTAGTTATTGTTGTCATTGATTTCAACTCTGTAGTTGTTGAATTCCTTTGTTGTCTTATAGAAAGCATCCTAGAATTTAACTGAGCGATTTTTGTTCTGTCTATTTCCATTTTTCTGAATTTTAATTTTGAAGTATTGTAATTTGTGGAACGATTTTGGGGCTATAGAAATAGATTGACCTTCCTAAGTACCTCTATGTTTATTTACTATCCCTTACTTCAGGCTTAACCATTTTCGAAATCTATTTACTGCCTAAAATTTTAAATTTGAATTTATCATAAATTTTTGTTGTTTAAAGGTCCAGATCAAGGGATGGATCAGAGGCCGGATCAAGGGTCAGATCAGGTGTTGGATTAATTTCCGTATGAAAAACGTCTCTCTTGAAATTACAACGCCATTTAACATGTTCATGTCTGGTTTTCCCATTTTCCAGTTAACTGTTTTGTATTGATTTTCCACGTTTGAAACATTGGTAACATTCGTAGAGTTAACACCAAGAAGGGGGAGTTTTGTAATTATTGATTGGATTGGCATATACACATTCACTGACCTATTACCTGTCATTGCCACTTCTTGACAAACCCTGCATCAAATTTATTGTCCCTTCCTCTGAAGCTATGCAATTAATAAAATCGGTTTTGTTGCATGTTGAATTTAATTTAAATTAAAATATATTAGTGTCGGATTAAGTGTTGGATGGAGGGCCAAATTGAGGTCTGGAACGAAATTTGGATATTTCTGTACACCGCATCAGGCGCTGGGATAGATTCTCAAACAACTTCTTTTTTCCTTACTATGGATATGTGATTTAACCTCTGATATTATGTATTTATGGTCAATTACGATTTGTTTTCCTAAACTTTTTAACGGATTTATAAGTTAGCATGTGAGTGATTTATTTATGGTTTAATAAGAATTGATTTTCTTAATTATTAAACAGATACGTAAGGTAGTTGAATTCTATCATTTACTTATTATGGTAGGTCTTCCCTTAACTCCTTTAATAAATTTTTAAGACGGCAATTGCATTCTTACATATGGGTGAAATAAGATTTGGACTTCCTTAATACCTTTGAATGGAATTGTAAGCTAACATTGGATTCTTATATATTGTTGGATCTTCCTTTAGTTCTTTAATTGGGTTTAGAAGTCAACATTGGGTTCTTTATTTTATTGTTAAATAAAACTTGATCTTCTTTAATTCTCATCATATATGGATATGCAAGATATCATATAATTTATCTTAAATCTAATTCTTAATTATGGGTTTGGACCTCTTATAGTTTCTTGCAATGGAAATGTAAGGTAGTCTTGGAATCTTTACATGTTGCTTGTTATGATTGAACCTCTTAGTTCTTATTAATTGTTATTTATGATTGATGTTTATTAGTTTTATAAATTGGATGCATAATGCAAGTAGCATTAAAATTTATTGTATTGCTTAAGAAGGTTGATCTTCTTATGGTTTCTTATAAATGAATATGAAATTTTAGCTTTTAAATTCCTTATATATTTTTAGAAGATTTCCTTAATGTGAAGATGCATAGTTGAGCTACATGAGACTAACATTGTACTTATTCTCTTTTGGTCTTGTCATTCTTTATGTATTTCCCTTTTACTCATTTGCACTAGAATATTGCTTGAAGATTGTTTAAGTAAAAGTAGATTATTCCATTGCAACATGAAGAATTGATGATTAAGTATGGTTGATAAATCTAGTGGATTGAGGTTTATTTGGATTAATGGGATATAGATACTTCATTTTTCCTTAGAACAGTCGCCATTCCTAAGACCTTAAATGGTCAAAATCAATCAGATGAATCATGGACTTGAGCCTTGCTTATGTGTCTTGAAGGTCCTAACCGTGCAGGATAGGTTGGGCGGGTAGTTTATTTATGTTATCACTTGAGAAATGTTTGATTGAATAATAGTGATGTTGCTTTCAGTTGATTATGATGAGATTGATTTGGTGGTTGTTAATTTATGTTGTGACGCATGTCACTTGTCATAAAGTTGTTTGTTAAAAAAAAAAAAATTTACCTATTTTTCACATCACTTTGATGTCGTAACGGAGGGTTTGTTACAGGATACTCTAAAGAGTTGCATCTTAACCAACTACAAATAAATTCAAATAAATTTCTAGTAGGAAAAAGTTTCAAAAGCAAATAAAAACATATAATTTCTTTTTAATAAATGGATCATTTCTCTATAACAAATGTAATGAAATTTTAGCAAGAAGTTATTTTCTTCAAATAATATATATATATATATATATATATATATATATATATATATATATATATGAAAAAATTTAAAATTTTATTGAGAAAAGTAAGATGCATTAATGTGTAATGCATTAATATTTAAAGCGGAAACCAAAATATACATCCAAATATATCTTTCAATTTATCTCTCAAGCACTCTTATAAGATTAGTCCCTCTATAAGTCTATTAATATAGTCATCCATTAGCCCGCACGGGTGTAGACGGATTGGCAAGTGCTGTGTAAATGGAAGAAAATTTGTAAATGAAGTCTCATGTTCGATTCTCACCCAGACTTACTCGTGCGCCATTCTTGCGGGCTGGGTGGTTGCACTTGGGGTTATAGTGGTAGCTGCCTGGGGATCGACCCCGTGTCACGCAAGTACGAGAACCGCGAGTTGCCGATTCCCCCAATATAAAAAAACAAATATAGTCATCCATTGACTTTAAAAAGTCTATTAAAAAATTAAGCCTAAAATAATAAAAAGTAAATTATTCAACTAGATAATGTGCTTTAGATTAGTTTAAATTTTCTTCATTAAGGAAATAATTTTCATCTTCATCAAAACTTTATAGAATTGGACTTCCCTCACCTACTTCAAGTATATTAAAATGTAAAAACATGGGATAATATTACTAGTCCTTAATATGAAAAATGTAAAATGTTTGGCCATAGTTTTGTAAAATATTCAAATTTATAAGGATTTTATATAATTTCTATAAAATTTTGGCAATTTTTAAGGTAAAATTATTTTATTCTATGGAATTTGGGTGAATAGTTTTTAGAAAAAATGGAAATTGGAGAACATTTTTTTGGGAAAAACCATGGAAAATTAGCCCATTGGTGAAATTTAGCCCCTAAAATCATCCTTGCTGTAGAGATATTTCTTCTTTGGAAAGCTTATCTACATTCTAGCTAAGCTCTTTGAATATATGTTCAAAGGAACATTTACAAACTTGTCACTTAACTCTCTAATTATGTCCATGATTGGGATAATTAGTAATTTTCCGTATTCAATTGGGTCTATCCTAGGAGATTGAGAGTTAACCTCCCCACCCAAGATGTATTCCTCTAAGTTACATGTTCATACCTTATTGAATATGTTGTATTGGACTTGAGCCCTAGAAAATTCGGTTTACCCCAAGATTCATCCATATAATGAGGGGAAGTGATGAATGAATTCCCTCGGATATTAATTCATGGAAAAATTTAGAAAATTTTCCATCTTATTTTTCCACTTTTCCCAACCAATAATCATCTTAGAGTCCTCCATGATTTTAACATTGATAGTACATCTTTTTTATACAACCCAACCCTAGTATTTGTTCCTTTGTTGTACATTAATTGATTTAAGATAAATACAATGATTTTCTTTCGAGAATAGCATGCCTCCTCTCCACAAACACATGGAACCCTTTAGCATCCTTCATCAAAATATCCAAGAGCCTTAGATTTATCTATATCTAAAAATTTAATAATACAAGATTATTTACATTTATAAGTTTCTAAATTGTTCCATCCAAAAATCTAACTAGATGACTAGTAATATCTCGTTGCTTTAATAATATCTTCCCATTTTCCATTCTCCTTTCTCAATTTCATAGCATCATACCAAAAAGAATATTGTATAAAGATAATAGGTAATCAATAGATTAATATTATCTTTCAAAAAAATGTACCTGCTAAGTTCCATTGAAGCATGAAATCACCCGAAATATTTAGAGTTGAAACCCCCCATAATTTATATAAGTGATATCATAAGTTTAGTTGTTTTTTCCGCATCCCTCACTTACATGCATCCTTATTATAACACTTCACTTACATGCATCCTTATTATGACATTTCATGGATTTCATTGACTTTAATTTGCTTAAAAGAATATATTACATGGATTTCATGGATTTCATTGACTTTAACTTGATTAAGAGAATATGTATTACATGCATCCATATTATGACACTTCATAGATTTTATTGACTTTAACTTAACTTGATTGAGGGAATTTGACTTAATTTGCTTGATAAAATTTCCTTATTATGACACTTCATAGATTTCATTGACTTTAACTTGATTGAGGGAATTTGATAAAATTTATAAAGCCTTATCTAGGATGAATCAAGTCGTTCCCTTTCATTAAAAAGCATTCCAATAAGTTTTCAAATGTTTTAACAACTTTAACCTTGTTTTCCCATAAGTACACTATCCTATCCCCTAAGTGCACTAGACATCATCAAAACACGATGGATTGAAATTATTCACGTAGTATGGGATCTTTCCAATATCAATCAACATGTTAAACTAATATCATCAAAGATGTCGAGCATCATTTTAAAGGAGATTCATACTTTCAATTAAATATTTATTTTTGGTGGTTCATTTCCCAAATAAAAAGGTTTATGAATTTAATGATATCTAATAAAATTGGATATAAAATTGGATATCAAAAGTAAGAAATGTTTATTAAAAATTGTGTTCTAAGAGAGGTTGACGTATTTATAATTAGTATTTATAATTAGGTTACAGTAAATATATTTTTTATTTAATTTTATTTGAAATTTAATAAGAAATTATTGAATTTATATATTTGAATAATTAAATTTATATAATTTCAATGTTCCAAATTCCTTAAATTTATTTATATATTTAAAAATACAATTTAAACAATATAAAATTATAATTTCATTTAATTTTATATAAAAAAAACAAAACAATAACATCTTTTTCCAAATTCTATCAACCTCTTTTATTTCTTCGAAATTGTGTAGTTCGAAGTTTCAAAGCTATTTGATACGCCCTAAGAGGAGGTTGGAATTTAAAAACTAATTAAATTTGATGGTTTTTTAATGGTTTTGAAAATTTGATTATTCATTTTTACAGTTTAAATAATGAAAAATTACAGTTTAAGCGGATTTTTAAATAATGAAAGATGACGGTTTAAAGAGATTTTTAATTATATTTGATAGGACAG